>CAIGRB010065745.1:0-28161 GCA_903798255.1 Fraxinus quadrangulata
GTGAGAGAATTATCATATTTCATCTTTAAACGTCCATCCATTGTGATTAGTATGGTGAGAAAAACATCGTTCCTACAATCCAAATACCAAACTGTCTTTCTTCTACATCTGGTCAGAGTTATGAAAATCGAGAGAAGTTGACTGGAGTTCTAATCTGTGAAGAATAAGGTGTTATTCATGACCCATAGGAGAAAGACGATTTCTCAAGGTTAGAAGTGCTGGAGGGTAGCAAATTTCAGGAGAGCTTTGAAGATTGCAGCTAACGATTGGTGTAGGGAAGCACAGTTTCCAGGATAGCTGTAAGAACTTCAGTCAGAAGATCAGATAGTGCGTGTCTTCGTCTAGTTTGGTAGACGTAAGTGCTGAATCGTTTATAGTAGATTGCCGGCAAAGTGCCCGGAGTTTTTACTCAATAGAAATTTCTCTGTTATCATCTTGGTGTTGATTTACTGCTTTCGTTTTGTTTATTGATTGATCATATAAACTGTGGTATTCAAATTTAGGATTAAAATAACTTGCATGTTTAATCATCTAGAAAAGAATTAAAAGTGACTTGTTGCTATTTAATTCGTTAGTAATTTTAAATTTCACATTATACACATATTCACCTCCCCTTCTATGTATTGTTAGGGTCGAACTTACATTTTTCATAAATGATATTTGTTAGAATCATTGCCTTTAATCACGAACAAAGAAAAATTAACTAAATCAACATCTTTGTACCGACGTGGAGGCATATTCTCAAAAACAGATCTGTTTCTAGAAATTGAATACAATGGCACTGGTTGTAATGGTGGCAAAGCAAAATTATCCATAAATTTCAAGCTTGACTTAACGTATTCTTTAAAGTAGACCCCAAACAAAACTCGGGTGGTACTGAACCAAACTCAGAATCCACCTTAGCTCTATTTTTTTACTAATTGACCTTCAAAGATTCTGTAGTACTTTGCAAGACATATAATTGAGACTTTTTCCATCCCTGCAACACAATATGATCACTTCTACAAACCTTTAGGACGCTACCTTTACCAATTAATTTGTATCCTTCAAGTTAAGAGTATTTGGGAAGATAATATTTTCTTCAAATCAAGAACATGCAGCATTGCATCAAGTGTTCTGACACTTCCATCAATTAACTTAATTCTAACCATTTCTATACCAGCTATTTTACAAAGTGTATTATTATCGGTTACAATCACTCATTTGAAAACTTCTTCATATGTTGTAAACGAATCCCGATTGGGATACATATAAAAAGTGCAAGCCGTATTAAGAATCTAATCATCTTCAGGTTTAGAATCGCCATCAGAAATCACCAAAAGATCTCCATCATTGTGAAACTTTTCTCCAACACTAGCTTCACCTAAAATATCTAATTGATTTCCCTTTTGATTAGCTACAGTCAATTTTTATTTATTCTACAACTTATATCAACCCTTAACCAACTGATCTTTCTTCTTGAATAATTACAAATTTTATTTGTGAAGTTAGACCTTAATTTGCCCATTGCGTAACCATCATCAACAATAAGGACATCTCCATGAACCTCAGTTTGAACTATATGCTTCATTTTCTCCTTTGATTATAGATCATCATAGACATCTTCAATGGTAAGAGTATCACGATTATATATAATTGTATCTCTAAACGACATGTATGAAGCGGGCAATGAACACAGCAATAAATGCTCAAACGTAAAAAGGGGTCAAAGTCAGATGAATGTGGCACTTGAGTGCTAGGAGGGTGCGACGCTCGAGCATTCGGCTGGCACCAGCGGATGCCAACTTCACTGTTTTGGGCGCTTGAGCTCCAATTAAGCGCTGGCGAGCTTAATTGTGCCGAAAAGTCCTCCCTGGTCCACTCGATCTCTTCAAGTCCAACACGAATTTCAACTCCCACTGGGCTTCCAAATAGAACTTTAACTAAAATTTGTCACATAGACTTCGAATAGGATTCCCAAACTATTTCAACATATAAAATTTCTCCTAATGTCGACCTTAATTAGAATTCTCAATTATCTTTAAAATAGAATTTGGGTCACACCCTAATTCTAACGGGAGCAATTAGTAAAATCTCTATGAGAATTGTAGTAATAGGTAATGTAGATGTAGATGTAGAGGCAGAGGCAAATTCTATCACTGGTGGTGTGATTTGTGTAATAGAAGGTACTGCAACGGCAGTAGTGGGGAACATATGTGAAACTGTTGAAAGATTCATAACATTTATTGATTTATATTTTCATTTTTATTCGATATAAAATTTTATCCCTTAACAGTACAAAACACGAGGCATTTAAACAATAAATTTTTAGACACCTGGCTCGATTTTAGAGGTCATAAAATATAACTCTTCCTCCAGTCTTACATTTTTTAAACAAATCTTCAGCATCTAAATGTGGTAATAATAACTTCAAATATTTTCAACAATTAAATAGATTTTAGATGTCTTAAAATAAAATGCTTCATTTAAACCTTCCAAACTAATGTAAAACGAGAAATAAATGGTGTTACTATTGTACCAAGTTGGGCAGCACTACGCGGAATCCTACCTGTTGTGAATTATAGCTAAAAAACAAGTCGACCAATTAATTGAAAGACAGATTATATTGTATAATCTCTTTTGGCACAAGGCTCCAAAATGGCTCCTATGAAAATAGTACAAGTTTTCCTTTTTATTGATAGCATCCAATATATTTTCCATACACGTTTTGATCAATATTGAATATTTAAAACACCTTAGCTTCAAGCCCTTACAATATTTTAGACATCTATAAACTTGTAACGACCTCCTTTAAACCTTTAAAAGTAGCAAGTGAGAATTATGAAATGAGAAGGAATTGAAAGTATGTTTGCTACCAAAGTGCACAATACACTGTCCTATGTTTGGATAGCGTATTTAATTTCGACCAAACATCTTCTATAATATTACACTCTTGTGGGTACCCTACCAAGTTGAGAATAATAACTTAAAAAACACCATTAAATTGAGTTCATGGTGTAGTTCAAGAGTAGGGTGGTCAATTGTTCATTCGTGGTGGCTCCCATGAGAGACCTACTTTAATGCAAAATCTGTTTTTATTGATAGGATCCAAACTAGGTTCCTTTGATCTTATGTAATCGTGAGTTGTTTTGTTGTGATGTGAAAGAAGTAATGTGTTTTAGAATTTTTGATAAAGAGACTTTTTTTACCGATGGATTTTATAAATAATTGTAACCATTAATTCAAGCTAATCTAACGGTCTACATTTATTATAGTTTTTATTGGACTATATTTGGATGCGAGTATAATGATTTTAAAAGGTTTTAATAGATATGGACTGCTTGAATACTTAATTTCGACCAAACATCTTCTATAATATTACACTCTTGTGGGTACCCTACCAAGTTGAGAATAATAACTTAAAAAACACCATTAAATTGAGTTCATGGTGTAGTTCAAGAGTAGCGTGGTCAATTGTTCATTCGTGGTGGCTCCCATGAGAGACCTACTTTAATGCAAAATCTGTTTTTATTGATAGGATCCAAACTAGGTTCCTTTGATATTATGTAATCGTGAGTTGTTTTGTTGTGATGTGAAAGAAGTAATGTGTTTTAGAATTTTTGATAAAGAGACTTTTTTTATCGATGGATTTTATAAATAATTGTAACCATTAATTCAAGCTAATCTAACGGTCTACATTTATTATAGTTTTTATTGGACTATATTTGGATGCGAGTATAATGATTTTAAAAGGTTTTAATAGATATGGACTGCTTGAATACTTAATTTGAGTGCTATGATTACTTGTCTGGTAGGAGAAACAATCCCCTTATATAAATATTTAAATTAGCTAATATTCAAGTAAATATATTGATTTTACGCCTTCTCTTAGAAGGTGTTATCCTTGCGAAGTGGAAGAACTATTTAGGTAGTCAAGTTCTTCCCATGTATGTTTATCATTTATGATCACCGATGTAATTATAATAATACTTACTGTATTATTATTTTTTATTGTCCCTATTAGATACGATTTAGATTTGCTTCCTAAAACTGATAATTTTATTTGCAACTATAGAAATATTAAAAGATAATAAGAAGTAAAAAATGGAATTTTTCTGTCAATCTGAAAGTTATCAAATTCAAGCCAAATATTCACTTAGCTAGGTTACAGTGCCATTGGGTCACTAGTTCAATAAGTGAGTCCCTAGTAGAATCAATGGTCGATATATAGATAGTTATATTAAAAAAGTCAAAATTATTTTTGAACTCTTTTAATCATGTGTATAATTTTCATTATCGGTATAGAATGGAAGTTTTTAAGCATAGCTTATTTTTTATTGCAAAAAATAATGATTTTTTTTTTTTTCAGTTTTACAATTCTTTTTATATGTGTTTCTTATAGAATGGAAATATTAATAATTTATTATTATTTTTAGATATTATAAAGATATTTCCTTTCAAAAAGAAGAAGGTGAAATAGATAAATTTTGACTTCTGATTTAGACAAGATCATGGGTGGTCTTTTATTATTTTGCACCTAATAAATGTCTAATAACATGCATATATTTTTACCCTTACTTACGTTAATCTTTAATAAATTTGCATCTCTTTCACTTTTCTTATGTTAATCTTTGCTAAATTTGCTTCTCTTGGTGCAAAAAAAAATATAAGGTAATTTTTTGATAATTGAAAATTAACAAATCATTATCATTTTGTACTTGATAATCAAATAATGAAATTTTCACATAATATGTTCTAACATAAAGATAATAATATATACATTAGGAATTTTTTATTTGTTATTATATTTTTTCACGGTAATTTATATTGAGATATGTGCTCAACGGTATTAGAATTATATTGTAATGTTTGATATTTGCCTTAAGGATGGACAAAATGTCCAGATCAAACCAAAACCAAACCAAATCGAGCTATTCGGTTCAGTTCTATAAAAAAAATGATTTGGGTTCTTTGAATCAAGAACCATTTGGTTCTGGATCGATCTCCTAATTTTGTATTTCTTGAAGACGGCCCATTAACCGGTTCTGGATCATTAGAGACACCATTAATTGTGTACACCCTAATTTTGTACTCATTTGAATCATTTATCTTTCACTCATTTTTAATTTACACTATGTCGCAGTACACCGACACCGCATTTCATCACATTAGTGGAATAGACTCTTTCAAGATTGAAAAATATAATTAGTCAGTCACTTAAAAGTCTTTAAACTGCTTTTTTCACCTTGATTGTTTGATGAATTATTTATATTCTTCACAAATAGGGAAAATCCAATAAATATTTATGGAGCATTAAACAGTTAATAGTTGCATGTAAAAGTGGACTGCTAAAGTTTTGCATAATTCATTATTTATTGTGGAGGTGTGCTATCAAAACTGCTGCAATTAATTTAGTGAATCGTTATTATTACTTATTAGAAAATTTTCATATGGGAATTGAAATTGATTTGTATATTCAAATTATAACTATATTATGTTTGTTAATTTCAACTTTTGTGATCTTGATGCTTAATATTTTGAATTTGCATAATATTTAATGTTTATTTTTTTATTTTTTTAGATATATATATTACTAACTTATTTATATGGTACATGTCTGAAAATTTAATAAATGAAATTAGAATCAAACCAAATCAAAATTGAATGGTTCGATTCCGGTTTGGTTACATATCTTAAAAAAATCAATTTGGTTCAATTATAAAAAAAGTCATTAGTTCATGGTTCGGTTCTTTTGGAATAAGAACCAAATGGAACAATATCCAACCTTATTTTGTTTAGTCAGTATTGCATAAGTATTTTTTACTGGAAAATATAAATTTGAGCTAAGTATTTTACAATAGCTAAATTTGTTATGCGATTAGTCTTATTTGTAGTTCGATCTCCTGTCGTCTTCTTTTATTTAGAAAGCAATAATCTCTTTATATTTAGGCCTGGTCCAAGGCACGTGATCACAAAGAAATTGTTGAAGAAAATGCAAGCTTAAATGAGAAAATATTTAGAAAAAAAAAACATGTCATTTTAGTCAAGCTCTAATTATTTGATGTCCTACCGGTAAGACATGAAGATGAAAAGTTTAGGAGGATGTGATTGCACCAGAAATTATATTGCTTCTATAATTTTATATTGTAAAATCGTGCTTCTCAAAATGCAACTCTATAAGTATAAAACATTTTTCTCCTTAACTGCTTGAGTTGATGGACATTTGGCATCACCCTAATAGCTGGATTGTGTTCACTAGGATTGTGCTTCTTTGAAGACCCGGTCTGGACCATTGGTTGGATCCCATGGCTGAGAGTTAACCATTCAACCATTTGGAGTTTGAAGGGTTTCGAGTTTGGTTCATTCCATTCTTCTGCCTTTTCTCCTTTGGTCTTAGTGATCTCTCTCTCTCTCTCTCTCTCTCTCTCTCTCTCTCTCTTTTTGCTTACGTATTCATATTTATCTTTGATCTATAATATTTATCTTCGATCTGTAATCCTATTGTGTTATTAACCAGTGGTAGATATGTGTGCAATGTTTTAGGCATGATTAGTGGTTGGTAAATCTGCATAAAGTCGTTTAAATAGGGTTCTTGTAGTCAAAGTTGGATATGGTTGGTTATTTGCAAGATCTCTTGAGATCGATGACCAAATCTAGTTCTGATTTGGTTTAATCTCTAATTGTACACTCTCTCTTGAAGGTTTTTTTGTACTAGTGTCAGGCTTACCTTTGAGCCCCCATATTAGGCTTATTTGAATTAGGTGAATAATCTATTTTGTTGTTTTTACTGTTTTATGGTTGTTTTCTTTTTGTCATTGATTTCAAGTTTAAGGTAAAATACCCAACAAATCAGATATCAGAGCCTTGTAAGGCGGTGGGTAAGGTTTCTTGTATCTAAAATTGTTTTATTCTGTTTCTTGAGGTATTTTCTGTGATCTGTACAGATCGATTTTGAACCTGAACCAGCATTCTTGGCAACTAGGGTTGGAAATCAGGTTTTGAAAATTATTTCTGAGGCTCTATAATATAGTTTGACAATGATATTGGTTGAGATCATTCTTTAACTTTCTATGTGGTATCTGTAAAACGTGTTTTCTGCTTCTGTATTTTTCAGTATAGTGTTAGTAAATATTTGGCATATTTTTCTAAACTCTGTACTTAAAAAAAATCAATACTAGTTATACTGACGCATGCTTTATAATTTCAGAATCTTCATATGACTGTGTAATTTTTTGTTGGTTACACTGGAATTGATATCTATTGTTACTGCTTCTGATAATACTTGATCTATTATTATTGATTTTACATTCTGAGATGAACCTTATTTGATATAAATTGTAAAAAAATTTCAAAATCTTTTCTGCAACTTAAGCGATCTTGGATTAAAAATCACTTATGTCCACGAGCAATAGTTTCCCTTTTACAGAATATGTGATGGGTTCAAATATTGAATTATCACAATTTGATGGAAATGGGGATTATTCCATCTGGAAGCAAAAAATGAGGGCCATATTTGTTCAACAAAAGGTTGTTAAAGTCGATCCTAGAACTTTTTCTGCTGAATTTAAAGCTAAGCCTCATGAAATTCTAGATATGAATGAAATTGCATATAGATTAATTATCTTGCCTTTATCTGATAATATAGTAAGTCAAGTTGAAGATGCCAAAACACCTAGAGCCTTGTAGACTGCACTAGATGTTTTGTTACTCGCTAAGATATTGCCCAATAAGATCTACCTCTTAGAAAAATTGTTTAGTTTTAAAATGGATACTAGGAAAGAACTGGAAGCTAACTTGAGTGATTTTAGTATTCTAGTTAATAGCCTTGCTCATAACAAAAATTTGATAATGAGGACTTTGCTGTAATTCTACTTAAGTCATTACATGATTCCTATAAGGATATCAGGAATGCTATAAAATACTCAAGAGATGATCTAACACAAACAAGTGTTACAAATGCTATGAGATCTCGAAATTAGAGGTCAAGAATGAATCTAAAACAAGTTCAAGATATGAGAGTATGTTTGTAAGAGGAATAACTGAGAAAAATGAAAAAAATCTCCTACACATGAAGTTCAAATCTAAATCTAAAATCATATCTAAGTTAAGAGATAAAATAAAAAAATAAGTGTTACTATTGTGGGAAATTAGGACACTTTAAAAAAGATTACTTTGAGTAGAAAAAAATTGAAGGAACAAATAATGGTAAATTAAATAATTCTACTGTAAGTTCTGAATTAGGCAGCCTACTTGTAATGACTATGTCTAATAAAGAAGTTGACAAGTACTGGATCTTGGATTCATAATGTACATCCCGCATGTGTTCTAATAAGTCACAGTTTTATTACTACAAAGAAATTGAACCCTGAAAAATGTATATTGGTGAAAATAACTCTCAAACGTGTTCTTGGAATTGATGACATTACCATCAACATGCTTCATGGAATTGTTAGGCAAATAAAAAATGTGAGACGTGTCCCAAACCTGTAAAGAAATCTCATTTCATTGGGAATTCCAGAAGATGAGGGACACTCTTTAACATCTGATAATAACATTTTGAAAGTAATGAAGGGATCTTTGGTGTTTTTAAAGGGATCTAAGAGAAATGGATTGTATTATCTTATGGGAGAAACAGTTAGTCCTCAAGATGCTAATTCTTTAACCATAATTGAAAATAAATCAGAACTATGGCATAACAGAATGGGTCATATTGGGAATAAAGTTTTAAAATATCTAGGTAATCAAATACCACTTGGAAATGATATAATAAAACATTTTGTGAAACTTGTGTGTTGGATAAGTCTCATAAGGTTAGATCTCATACCACATATAGGCCCTTAAACTATGTCTACTCAAAGTTATGGGGACCTGAAAGTCATCCTATTTTTAATGGGAATAAATACTAGTTTTCTACAGTTGATGTCTATTCTAGAAATATTTGGACTTATCCATTGAAGTCTTGAGTGGGAGACATTTCAAAAATTCAGAATTTGGTTAAAGATGGTTGAAAATCAACTTGATAAGAAGTTAAAAACTTTAAGAACTGATAATGGTTTGGAATTTTGTAACATTGAGTTTGATAATTTCTGCAAATAAAAAGGGTTTGTGAGACACGGAACAGCTAAACACACATCTCAACAAAATGGGGTCGCTGAAATAATGAACAGAACTCTAATGAAAAGTCAGGTGTATGTTGATCAGTTCTAAATTAGCTAAAGGTTACTGGGTTGAAGATGTTTATACATCTTCTTATCTTATAAATAGATCTCCATACAGTTCTGTAGAGTTTAAGACTCCACAGGAACTGTGTACTGAAAAGCCACCAAACATGTCCCACATTAGAATCTTTTGTTGTGCTGCATATGCACGCCAAATTGAGGGGAAATTAGATCACAGGACAACTAAATGTGTTATGTTTGGGTATCTTAAAGGGGTACAGGTTATGGGAGTTAGGTGTTCATGGCATTAATATCGTTCATAGTAGAAATGTGATGTTTAATAAGTCTGAAATGCCATGTTTGAAAAATAAAATTGATAAATCCAAATAACAAACTGATATATTACTTCACAAAGTGAGGTAAAGCTTTCTAATTTAAGCCTCACTCAACCTGGGAGTGATGAAATTGGTGTTCAACAATTTGATGAAAATGTTAATAACACAAATGAAGGTGGGGTAAATCTACCTCAAACTAAGGTTGAAACTGAAACCGAGAAACCAAACGAACATATAACTGAGACAAGGACACAGAGTTATCAGTTAGTTAGAAATAGGGAAAAATGGTAGGTTAAACCTAACCTAAGATATGAAACCGATAACCTAACATATTTTGCTTTGATTTCTGGTGGAATTGTTGAGTACTCAGAACCTTTTTCCTATGAAGAAGCTGTGAATGAACCCAAATCTTAAAATTTATAAATTGTAATGAAAGAAGAAATGAGATTTTGTACTTGAATATGAAACTGGGAAACTAGCAAAGAAGCCTAATAATAAGAAGATTGTTCAATACAAATGGATTTTCAAGCTAAAGGATGGTAATACAGCATTTGACTCCCTGAGATACAAAGTCAGACTTGTAACCAAATGCTTTCCTAAAAGGGAGGGTATTGCTTATAATGAATTCTTTTCTTTTGTAATTAAGTATAAAGCTATAAGAATAATTCGTGCTCTACTTGTTCAATTTAATTGAAAACTTAAACAATTAGATATTAAGACTGTATTCTTACATGATGAGTTAGAAGAAAACATTTATACGAGTTAACCTTAAGGTTTTAAGGTGAATGAAAAGTATGATTGGACCTGCAAATTGCAAAAATTTATGTATGGACTCAAACAAAGCCCAAGACGATAATATATTAGATTTGACACGTGTGTTGAAAATTTGATTAAGAGAAGTTGATATAATCACTGTTTGTATTACTATAATGCTAGGGCTGGAGAGAAGTGTATTTGCTACTATATATAGATGATATGCTTCTTGCTAGTTCCAACAAAACTGAGGTGATAAGACTTAAAAACCTGTTAAAACATGTCACCATGCATTCACAATAGAGCACGTTGTCTGTCATTTTATATTGCCTCGTTTTGCATGCATGCCATGCATTTCATGGTCTCATTTGTCTTATGTCGAGGTTTTATTGATGTTATTGATTTCAATTCTTTCAGATGTCGCCAAAGAGAGCACGCACTTCTGCTACCACTCCTGTTACGTCTACTTCTTACAGTAGATCTAGGTTCATTTCTACTGTTGCCCAGGATGTTTTTGGGTCGCAATTTTCTCTTCGCCCGTACTTTTTGAGCGCGAGGTCATCATGTCCAACCTTTCACCCGATCTCGCTGCTATTTTTACTTCCCAATGCTGAGAACCTTTGCTTGCTGAGTTGATACCTCATCCTTCTTTGTTAGTTCAGGAGTTCTACGCTAGCATCCATAATATTAGTGGTACTTCTTTTAGGGTTTTTCTTCGGGGTCGGGTCGTTAAGATTACTCCGAATGTTATTTCTAGTATCATTCATATTTCAAGAGTCGTCCAACCCCTCTTTCCCTATCGTACTCCTGATTCACTTCTATCAGACACTTTAGTCCGTTCCACGAAGCTAAACACACTAGTGGAGGGTGGTCCAGGTGCGATGCGTAATCGATCGTTGCCTACTGACCGACAGATCTTGCTGTACATTATGTGCACAAATCTGTGGCCAGTTTCTCACACTTCTTCATTACCTATGGAGAAGGCTCGTTTTCTGTATGCTCTTCTGCATTTATGTACACAAATATGTGGCCAATTTCTCACACTTCTTTATTACCTATGGAGAAGGCTCGTTTTATGTATGCTCTTCTGCATGGCAATTCTATTGATCTACCTTCTTTCATATGCCAGCAGATTTTGAGAGCCTTCACGACCACGGGGACTCGGGTTCGGCTATGATATGCTTATCTTATATATAGGCTAGTCACAGCCTTAGGAGCTAGTTTTTCAGAGGGGATTCCACGGTGAGCTTCTCAGCCGATTGGCCATACTACCATCGCCCAGAGTAGGTCTCATGCTTCTTCTGAGCCTGTACAGGATGTTGGTCCGACTATGCCGACTAACTCTATTGATAACCTCATCTTTTTTTATCTCTTTGATTTTTCTACTTTTTCGACTGCTCCTCAGTCCTCAGATATTCCATCTACTTCTGCTTCGGCTCCTCCTCCGTCTAAGTCCGTTCATCCTTCTCATGGGTACTTTTGCATCTATTTCGATTGACCATTCTGTCACTCTTTTTGGACAGATGACAGTGCTTATCGAGCAGCAGGTTCGTATGATGGCGGAGATGACGCAATTACGTGCTCCTGTTGATTGACACACTATCAATTTCACCACACTTTAGGGTGCTGTTGGATATGTTCAGTGTGGGATCCGTTGGATTCACCGTCATTGGGATGACGTTCTCCGTCTGAGGAAAGGATGGATTCGGATGATACTGCTGGTACTTCTTAGTTCTAGTAATAGCTTTTGATGTTTGGCTGTAGTAGATTTTTGTTGATATGGGGAGCTTAGTATGTTCACATCTAGATTTTCTTTGGCTTACATGATGTATTTATTTATCAAAATCTGGATGTACTTATTTGCTGATATCTATAAATTGATTTTGGTTTTTACATTTTATGTCTTGAGGGGTCGTTGGGAAGAGACGTTGATACTTTTATATTGTCTATATGTTCTTCATCTGAGTATTCATATTCTTTTGACATTTAAATTTATATCCCTTATCATTGTGTGACAAAAAGGACGAGAAGATTTTTACATGGGAGTAGATTTATTTTTATTTTTTAGCGTTTTCACTGGATAAGTCTTATTGTTTTATCTACTTACCTGATGTATACTTTTGAATTCAGTTCTGCTAAATGAAGTTTGATGTGTTAGTAGTATCAATGTGTTTTCGTGGTATGTTGGGTTGCATTGGTACTATGTCTTAGTTTAGCCTGTGATATGAAACTGAATAATATGCTTACTATGTTACAGTTGCTTAAATGACACTTACAATTGAATTGTTTGAACTGTGATTATTATTGATCATATTTTTCACACATTTTACACTGATATTTGAGTTGTCTATTTCAGAAAACAGATATTGCAGTTTTTCGTTGAAGACAGTTGTTAGTCATATGGTGTGTCATATTTCGAGTCTGTAATTTTTATTTGATTACTATCTTGATATAGATTATTGTTTTGTCACAGAATGTCAAATGCGGAGTTTGTTAGGTTTGAGTTGTTTTATGTTATTGCCAAATTCTGTGAACAAAAAGACTTAATTGTATAGATTGTTAAAATTTAAGGAGTAATGTGCAATTTGTTCAAAAGTTAGTTAATAGATCTAGGGTTTCACGTTTGGAACAAGGTGGAAAACGGCGCGAATTTTCACTGGGCTATTGTCAAGGGTTGGCTTGAGTTACAAAAGCAGAAACATCGTCGCTAAACTATCGTCCCTCCTTCGCTCGACTGTCGCTGGGACCTCGCTCGAGCAACAGTAATGTCCGAAAAAATTTTATTTTGCAATTTCAAGGTTTTTTACCCGCCCCATTCGTTTCTTTACCTACATATAAATATCAGAACTCACCTACATGGTTTTTCTAAGGTTGACAATTGAGAGAAACAGAGCATAGAGTGAATCCATCATATCATATCATTTAACTTTCAATTCTTGTGAGAGTTTTTGTGAGAAAAATATCAAGATCTAAATCCAAATACCAAAACCCTTTCTTCCTACATATCTGTCAGAGGTGTTGAAGATCAAGGAAGTAGATAGGAGTTCATGTCTGTGAAGAACGGGTCGTTCTTCGTGATCCACAGGAGATAGGCGATTCTACCAAACTATAGACTACTGCAGGATAGCAGAGTTCCAGAAGAGCGTTGGTTATTGCAGCTGGAATTGGTGCAAGGAAGCACAGAATTTAGGAGAGCTGTTGAATTGCAGTCAGGATGTCAGATTGTACGTGTCGTCGTCTGGTCTCGTAGACTGTAAGTCTTGAATCGTTTATAGTGGATTGACTAGCAAAATGTCCGAAATTTTTCCCAGTTGGATTTCTCCGTGATCATACTGTTGTTCATTTATTGCTTTATATTATGAATGTATGATCTGTGGTATTTAAACTTAAGATTAATATGACTTGCATGTTTAATCATCTAGAAAAGAATTAAAAAGTGACTTGTTTCTATTTAATTCATTAGTATTTTTAAATTTCGCATATTACACTTTTTCACCTCTCTCTAGGTATTGTTAGGATCAAACTTGCATTTTTCAATATGGACTATTTGTTGGATCAAATGGCGGAGCTTTAACCACTCAACCATTTAGAGTTTGAATGGTTTTGAGTTTGGTTCATTGCATTCTTCTACCTTTTCTCTTTTGGTCTTAGGGTTCTCTCTCTCTCTCTCTCTCTCTCTCTCTCTCTCTTAGCGTTGTATTCATCTTGTCCTTCGATCTGTAATATTGATCTTCGATTTGTAATCCTAGTGTGCTATTTGCTAGTGGCAGAACATGTGTGCAGTGTTTTAGGCTTGATTAGTGACCTAAAAATCTACATAAAGTTGTTTGAATAGGGTTCTTGTAGTCAAGGTTGGATAGGGTTGGTTACTTGCGGGATCTTTTTAGATCGATGATCAAATCTTGTTCTGATTTGGTTTAATCTCTAATTGTACACTCTCTTGAAGGTTTTTTGCACTAGTGACAAGCTTACCTTTGAACTTCCCATATTAGACGTAGCTACTAGGTGAATAGTGTCTTATGTTGTTTTTACTGCTTTATGGTTGTTTACTTTTATTTTTGTCATTGATTTCAAGTTTAAGGGTAAGATAGCCAACATATATAGGCACTGTTTGTTTTTTATTTTAATCTGATTTTAATTTAAGTAAAAGTCAAACAATCAATATTAACCACATATTTCATGGTTCCCACAATTTTTTAATCACACATTTCAAAAATTTCTATCACAATTTATTAAATATCTAATTTTAATTTCCATCAAACATCCTCATAATTTGATAGTACAGACCTTTAGTACATTGAATGGAAACTATACATGCCTGGACCTCAACATGTGTTTAATTATTGGAGTTCAAATTAATGGTTTGATTGGGTCCCCCTTGGTAGTACCAAAAAAGATTTCAAGACTTGATTGCACTGACAATAAAAGTGCAAAGACTATACGTCAACTATAGGTAGGAAATTTCAAGATAACTCCTACTTATCAGCGGCACAGTTCCCAACCCACTAAATTTTTTTTGAAAAAATATGTAAAAAAATAATAATAATAATTCATGTGTAATTTTTTTTTTTTTTTTTTAACGTATTAGCCCGATTTGTAATTCACTCCTAGATCCATTCCTGCTACCTACCATGGGGGTGGAAGTTCATTTCTGATAAGATCAAACCCTAAGTGACTACGTCTAAAAATATGGCCCATGGGGATGGGAAAAGCATCCAATACTACCTTGGCCGTCAAGTACAGTTAGAGAGAGAGAGAGAGAGAATTCTTCTTCATCTTGTGTGATTCCAATCTCCTATGTTCAAGTTCTAGGATAGCCTTTTTGGTTTCTTGGTGCCCAGCCACTAGTATTTTGGAGAATATCAAAGAAAACTTGAGGGTTTGAAGCGCGAAGATTCAACAACGAAGATTAAAAATTAGTAGTCCGAAATTCAGTGTCATAATTAATCACGCAGCTATGGTAATTTTACTTTACAGATCCCGGAACTAGTAGACTTGGATAAAAATTTTGTAACTTATGGTTTCTACTGACTACTAACTAATTTCCAATAAATTTTATCTGAGCAATCTAAATTATTTTCTCGTGTTGTAATGATTTTGAATTGTTGAATACATATTGTGTGGTTGAAGAAGGTCTAGGATTCTGGGCAGGGTGTTACTATTTAGTTTTTAATGCACGAAAAGAATGAAAGCTACCTGATGTGAATGTTTTGTACATTGTACAACTTGTCAACAATGTTTTAATCGAGTATTGAACCTGACATTTGAATAGAGTCACTATTCATTTAAACATTATCAATGCCAACTCGTGTAAAATTGTGTAAAGAATACTGCACCATTGGTTCTCAATCTATCGCTCATTTAACTTAGTCTTCGACATTACATTATAGTTGCACAATGAGACTTGAAAAAAGAAAAATCATCAAATATCTCCGTAAATCGTCATGTGTCCCTCGCATGTAAAATTTTACGAAAATAACTTTTTCATCTTAACTTAGGTTGGTATCTAAGAATTTGAAGTGATACATGCTTCCATGAAGGATGTGTGACGATTTAGTGATAATTGGTAATTTTCGTAATTAAAAAGTGATCGTATAGCAATGGTAAAATGTTAAAGAACAACTTGCTGTATTTTAAAGGTTGAGGATAAATATGCTGATGAAATTGTGCAACTTTTCCAAAGATGTATTATACTAATGCTAACCTAAGCAACATCTTATTAAGCTTAAAAGAAAAAAAGACTCGTCTACTCTGCATGTGGGGGTGCTAGGTAAAGCAGACGATGACTGACGGGGAATGTTTTGACTAGTCTATGCTCCAGCGATTAATTTAGTCAGAATTTGGACTCACTTTTGGTCTTACCTTTGATTCATTTTGTTGCTAAAAATGGAGGAGTTAACTCAGTACCAAAGGGATAAAAACCTTGTACATACGCCGACCACACAAAGAAGTTTTTCTCTAATTCCAAAAAGTCAGATTTCAAAATCAATTTGTTTTGTGTCCAAAATGTGTAGTTTGTAATTACTCGTCTGTGAGTAAAAAAAAAAAATCGACGAATCCATGCCGCGTAACCTGGTAATGGGGAAAGAGACGATGGCAACGCACCTCATACAAGAGGGATAAAAACCTTGTACGTACGCCGCCCACGCGAAGAAGGTTTTCTCTAATTCCAAAAAGTCAAGCCACCCCTACAATGCTCCAAATCGCCTTTCTTTTCTCTAGTCTTTCGGTTTCTGTCGTAGCATTGAAATTGCTATGTAGGCTTTTGATTACCGAGTGTTCGAATATCTCTCTTCCCGTAACTCACTAATTAACTAATAATACTGACCGAAATTTTGAGACAAGTACTTGAAGATGTAACCTTTATCGTCTTGAAGGTGGCATACTTATTTAAAGATTTTAGAACAACTATACTAATAGGAAAGAGAATGATTTTTTAAATTAATTTTCTGAGCTCTTTACACTATTACAAGTTTCATGTATTTACTTGATTTTTCAATCTCATCCTCTATATATGGCCTATTTGTGTAGTTTTTCTTGCAAGGAAATGCCACAATGGGCTATTGCATCAAGTGGGCGAGTATTGGGCCTACACATAGTATATGAGCAAATAATAATAAAAATTAGGAATGTTTCGAAAACTCATATGAAAAATATTTTGGAAGTAAAAAATATTTTATAAAATTAAGTGTTACTTAGTTTTTATTTAGAACTTTCATTAAAAAGTGAAATTTGTAACTCAAAAAAGTGACAAAAATTCAAAAATGTGACAAAAATTAAAAAAAAAAAGTAACAAAATACCAATTAAAACATTGAAATCAAATCCATAAAGTGATTAAACTTTACATTTAAATCCATTATTATCTCGTACAGAGAATATAACATGACTTTTTCTTTAAATCAATATTTTTGAGGAATTATTAAATTTCAATCCTACAAAAAGAAAAAAAAAAGTGAGACACTAAAAAAAGTGACAAAATACCAATTAAAACTTATGCTTGTCACTCAAAAAAGTAACAAAAAATTAAAAAAAAAGTAAAAAACAATAAAAAATAACACACACTCAAAAAACAACAAAGTTAAACCACTAATCTACTTCAGATTGAAGAAAGAGCATCTGAAATGGCTTCACTATCCAAATGATTGCTAAGGAATGGAGAAAATGACAGTACTGCAAAAACTACATTGTGTTCACAAACAACAAAAGAGCATATGCTCTTTTTAGGGACACAAAATGGATTTATCCGAAACACAGAACACAATCTCCTATAAGTTTGATCATCACAAAACACAAAACTCGACTTAATTTTGAAAATACAACTATGCAGCAAGGCTGCCATCGGCTGTTAGACTTGTCATAGTTGTCCAATTGTCCCCCTACATAGTGCAATTTGTGCTTCCTAAGGTAAGAATTGTTCTACAACAAATCATAAAACCAGAACTTCATATAATACTCTTAAAAAAGTTTAAGAAATCCATTCAAGCAAAGGCAGACTGAGAACAAGAAGTGCACACGAATGTTAAGTGCACTTTTCCACAGATTTCTTTCTCAGTGAAATTATAGCAAAAGATTCCAAAAGAATTGACATATATTTCTCGATCATAAATATGATAAGAGTGTATAGTTATTGGAAAATAATTCGGTGAAAGGTGGGAAAGTTAATTGGAAATACAAAAGTTGAAACTTGTTCTTTTCAATTGCTCACATCAAGATTTTTACAAACTTTTCGACAAAAATAAGACATCTGCATCATTATGGAGTCAAGTTGAAGAACAAGAATTTACTAGGAAAACTAATAAAACTCTGCTCCTAACCTTGGATTGAATTAATGGAGAGAGAAAGATAGGGTTTGATGATGGCCGATCGAAAACGCTTAAGGAGAGCTACCTATAATGGATCAAAATTGTGAAATTACCCAGAGTTGGTAGAGAGAAAATCATAGATTTAGGGTTTGGTAGGGTTGAATTGCATTCGTTTTCTTATGAGTTTTGAACGTGTTTTGTACTGCTAATGAAAGTTTAAGAAGTGAAAGAGTTTACTAATTACTGGGTCGTACTATGCCTAATTTTCCCTTTATTTTTGGAGTACTTACAAAAATATCCATAAAATTAGAGATCTTTTGAAAAATCTTGTAAAAGTATTTTGAAAGCAAAAAATATTATGCAAAATAAACTGTTAAAAAGTGAGACAATGTCACTTCTTAAAGTTAAGTGCCACTTTTTTATTATATATGCAACTTTTATTAAAAAAAATTGTGTTTGTTGCTAAAAACAAATGACAAAAGTTTCAAAAAAAGCGACAGAAAAAAAAATGTGACTAAAAAAAGTGGTAGAAATTTAAAAAAAACAAAAAACAAAAAAAAAGCGACACAAATTCAAATAAGGGACAAAATATCAATTAAAACATTGGAATCAGTTCAATAAAGTGACAAAAATTTAAAAAAAAAAAAAAAGTGAAAACCACCATTCATCATTTATCTTTGTTCACCGCAAAACATCTTTAAATTAGTTTATCGATTAGACACCAATCCAAATGGCTTAGCCAACCCATTGACTTCCACTTAATGACAATGTCATTTATTTTTATTAAAAAAAATGATAGAAATTTGAAGAAAGTGACAAAAAAACAAAAAAAGTGACAAAAAAAAGTAACAAATAATCAAAAAAGTGACAAAAATTCAAAAAAGGTGAAAAAAACCAATTAAAATATTGAAATCGGTTCAATAAAGTGACACAACCTTTGTCGTTCCTTTTTCTATGTTCATCATCAAGTATCTTTAAGTTAGTTCACCAGCAAGATACCAATCAAAATGTCAAACATCTTTAAATCAATTTACCGTCATCGTCACCATCATTTACCAACTTAGCTAACTCATCGACCACCACATAATGAAGATCCGAGTAGGAGAAGAAGCTAATTTTTTTCAATTTTTGTTGCTAGAAGAGGTCATTGCTTACCCCAATAGTTGCAACCGCCACTGCCTTACATTTCCACCAACACCTCCGATTGTCTGTCTCTTCAACTTCCTCACTAGTGTTTTTGGTAAGGATTGAATTATGCATTAATTGAGAAATTGTATTTTATTTACATGTTTTTTACCTTTTAGCCTCTTCCATATACTTCGAATAACTTAGAGGTAACAAGAAAATAGACAAAATAAATAAAATTCTATAGGAATTCTAAGATATTATTGAATCACAAAAAAATTTCTAGTCTCAAATCACAAGTCAAAGACTTTTATTAGACTGATTTATGAACAAACCAAAAGAAAATGTATAACAAATTTGAACTATGTCAAGAAGTGTGGACATACCAAATTCAAAGTAGACTTTAAGCCAAGGAAAAAGAAGGAAAAAAGAAGCAGCAGTAATTTTGGGTGAAATTGCACACACAACTTCCTATGCCAAATCTAACATCATTTAAAAATTACTATATAATTGGCTATTGAGCTACAACTTCTTTTTGTAAAAACTTTATCATATAAATGGTTGCCACTTTAGTTTGCAATTTTCTTGCAATAATCTTCATTGACTATTCCCCGAATCAACTGACACAACCTAAGACATTGCCATGAATTATTGAGAAATGAAAGTCAACAGAATCCACTCAAAAAGCTAATTAAAGCATATGGAAGTTACATACTTGTTCTTAAAACTGTTAGTGAAGGAGCATACTCGCTTTTAGCCTCTGTTTGGTACACATTAAAATTTTCATTTTCATTCTTCTACTCATTTTCAATAACATTCTTCAATAAAATAATATTTTCCATCACATCAATAACTTTTCCTTCTTTTTCAACCACACATTCTCCATCAATCTACTATTCCAAAATACATTCTTCCAAAATAATGTTGTCCAAACACACCCTTAATGGAAACTTCTAGATATTGAGTTTGAATTTGTTAAATCTTAGTTGCACCTATGTTTATCACCCCCAACAAATTCTCTAACAAATAGAACCCTATAAACCAAAGATCAATCTTAATTGCACATCTGTTTATCGATGAAAGATATATTGGGGGGTTTGGGGTAGGATTTTGGGGATTTTATACCATATTAATTACGTTGTTAAATGGTTTAATTAATTATTTGGGTATTAATCAAATTACTTAATTATTTAGGGTATTGGGCCTAATTTAGTCTAATAAAAATGAGTTTGTATTGGGCTTTAATCAATGTTGCTAAAAAGGTACTTCGGTTCAATCAACCGAGCACAAAGGAAAGGAAAAAGAGAAATCAAGGTACTCAGGGTCTTAACCTAGCTCCCGAGCTATTCACCCTTTAAGAAAGCTAGGAAAGGCAGCTTAGGCAAAAGCCACTCTCACACCATCGCGATCAAGCATTATAAGAGTCTATTTCTAGGTTCCGAGCTAATTAATCATAAATATATGTCCATCATATAATGACTCAAAAACATTACTTTAAGGTAGTTGTCCCAAACATGTTTTAATAAATTATGAGTAAATTAACAATGGTTATGCTAGTTCTCCAAAAAAAAAAAATAATAATAATAATAATAAAAATTCAACAAACTAGAAACTTTAGTTTTAAGCGTATGAAACATGCTAAATTAAGCCTTTATTTGGTGTAATATTAAGAGTTTAAAAAAAAATATCAAGTTAAAGTCAACAATTAATTTTTTTTTTAATTTATTAAAATCTGATTTTAATCTACATCAAAGATGTGCTAAATTTTAGACACTTGAAATAATAACAATTGTCCGTTAGTAGCTTTCAGAACATCCTCTTGGCTGTGTTTAAAATTATTTCAAACCCACTCTTTACAAAAGTAAATTTTGCGAGTGAAAAGGCAATTTTAAAAATTATTGAAAGCAGTTTTGAAATAAATTTAATCTAATCTTAAGTACAACCAAACATGCTTCTCTTGGTCTCTCATTCCTTGTCATATTCGCGTTGCTTTAAAGAAGGCCAAATAAACTTTAGCAAATGTGGGCTTCGGTCCATTCTTGGGTTGTGAGCCCAGATGAGTATTATGGGCGGCTTAGAGTTTTGAACTAGATAACTCTTTGTGGAAATTATACCCGACCAAAATTTTAAAAATTCAACTTAAAATATCAGATCTAAAATTTATTTATACAAAAATCGGATATTAATTCAAATCTTTAATATTAATAATATTCAATATCCTCTCTCTAAATCGTAACCATCCAAATCCTAAAAATCTCAAAATCCCAAGTCATATGACCCACATCTTCCTTCTCTTTCTCTCCAGTGGCTTTAGCATCAACAAGAGAAGAAAGGCAGCTCCCGCAATTGCTATTGGTTTGGGCGCACGATAACTGCACATGATCGGCCCAACGATGCCTCGCAGCGACAACAACACTGATGTACACAATCGTCACGCGGCGTCGCGACAATCGTGTGTAGAACCACCATTCTATACTAATGGTTTGAGGCTACTATTTTATCGTATGCTAAAACACCAATTGATTGATCACGACAATCATGTACAGAAACCTATTTATGTTTTCTCATGGATCTACTTTTTGTTTCATCCAGTGATGATTCATCGAGGCGTTGAACTGTTTTCTCTATTTTAGTTTGCATCTTTTGAGTTACTGTGAATGGTTGTGGTGTCGTAGAAATAAAAGAGATGATGGATTTGAGGTGGTCGTGACGGTTATTGTTAAAATAGGTAGTGGTGGTGGCGACGCCAACAGTGGCAGTGAAGTTAGGTATGGGGATTTTATGTTGGCGGTGGTGTGATAGAGATAGATAAGATGGTGGTTGTGATTCTTGGTACGACGGTAGTGACAGTGGTGCTAGTTGTGATTATGGAAAGATGGCGGTGGTTGTGGTGCTGGTGATGACGGTGATGGTGCGGTGAGTAGTGGTTGTGGGGTTGGGTTGGGGTTGTATAAAGATTGTTTGTGACCAATTATTTAATTATAGTGACCAATAAATAATATGTGATCAATTATTCGAGATAGTGGATTGAATATTTTGTAGGTAATAAATAATATATGATCGATAAACAATTTGTGATCTAAAAATTTGATTCGTAACTTGCTAAACTTTTTTATTTGTGGTTTATAAATAAATTGTGACCTATAAATTTTTTTAAATTTGTTATCGATGATTAAATTGTGATCTATAAAAAAATTATTTGTAGTCGTGAAATAATTCGTGATCCATTAATTCGATAATTTGTAACCAAATAGAATAGAGTTGTGACCTTAATATATTTAATTAATATTTGATTTTTGAAAATTTAAACTTTATTTCTTAGTTTTGAAATTGATCATTCTTAATCTCTTATATATGAAATTCTCCCCAACTCTTTTTGGGACTTTGAGGGGTGGTCGACGGATATTTCCAAAAACCATTTAAAACTAAACTATGCATCGAGCTTCTCATAAAATAAGGGTGGGCATATTCGATTATAACTTTGGACTCGTTTAATATGATTTTTGTTTTTATTTTTCCTTCATGTAAAAGAGTTTTTGAAGAAAGTTGCTTTAATTTTTATTTGGAGAATAATTTTCAAAAGAACTTCTTATTTCGAAAGTGTTTTTAGAGGAAACTATATTGAATCGGTTTCCTTTAAAATTTCTTATAACTAGAAAGATGAGAAGCTCGAATCAATCTTCTCTTAGTGTTAGATCGAATCAATCTTCTTGAAAGGAGATTGAATTGGACCACTTTGATTCAAGTGTCAGATCCTTTTCTAAGTTTTCCAAATATCGACTAAATTAATAAGAAAGATGAACTTGGTGGCTTTTCCTGCACGGAATGGCTTGTGATAGGCCGTTGCATGCCTTGTATTAGAGAAATATGATAAACATGAAGAACAGTACGATAAACATCAAGAACAAGTCTAAAACGCATCGATTCTAAAAATATCAATAGGAAGTCAAACGTTTATCAGTTCATCGCAGAACCTAATGATTGATTTTAATGGCAAAATCGTTGATTTTAACGAATAACAATATGATATCGACATATTAAAAAGTAAAAATAAATAATCGAAAACGTTTCAATCCACCTTAATGTTGCGGGTGACTTCATATACATGGACGATGAAACTTTTCCAACAAGTAACCAGATCGGCTGACATTCACAGAGATTACTTTAGAAAATTATGAAGAAATTAAAGTCAATTTTATTTTTACTGCTGGACTGAATAATTTACTGACCTTAGATAAACGATTTTCTGAGAGAAATGGTTGCAGCTGTCTGTGACGTTGGGGAATGTGGAACTCCACCAGTTAAGTCTACGTTTGTCTATCATTAATCTAAAACATTGTTTGCTATAATAAGATTCTTTATCACACATTTATCCAATAAAATATTCTACACATAAATCAATAAAGTTACTTTAAGAGCTTGTTTGTCTCCCATTTTGGGAGTGAAAATGGAGTAATGAATAGTATTTTTTGGAGAATGTGTGGTTGAAATTTAAAGTAACTTTATTAGTTTGTGTGTAAAATATTTTATTGGATGAATATGTGGTGGAGATGATTTACTGTAGCAAACAATATTTAATAAAATATATGACAAACATGGGCTAAATTTTAACAACACATTTTTCAAAAAATACGATTCATTACTCAATTTTTCTCTCAATAATGGAAGACAAACACATCATAAGATTCATTAGGCATTCTAGAAAAATTGTTGAAAATGGCATTTGAAAAAAAGATCGTGATGGAAAATAACCATCGTTTCAGTATTTACACACTTTGTTACGTCAAGGTAGCATTATTTTATTATTGATTATACCGAGTTCAGCATCAGCTGGACTCACCAGATCCCACCCTACAAAAATTGTCTTCAACTCTACTCAATAAAAAAATATCGTGTATTATAATGTCTAGTTCGATCTAATAGCGCATATGAAAAAGTTATGTCCATGTGCTGAGCTTTAACGTATTAATTAATGTGGCCCTTTTTCAAAACTAACCCTACCCAGGTCACCATATCTCGCGGCCAATCTCAAAAGGTGCATATTTGAGCAAAATTCGTTGTTAAAAATGGCTTGCAAGTAAATGGGGCTCAATGTACTCGTAAGTCCAAAATTTCAAATTTCATTAGAAGAACCTTCATCAAAGCCATGTTGCCAACTTGTATCAATCATTTTGGAACAAGACAAAACCCTGAATAGACTAGAGCTTTAAGGCAAAGAGGTGTCTGACATTGCCTTGTCCTGCTCTTTGTCCAACTTATGGAAACTGCAAAAAGGAATTCAGTAGCCTCCACATTGAAGTACTCATAAATGAAAACATGCATAAAGACAAAGAAACCCCAATAATCCTAAAATTATGAGTGTGCCAATCTGGTTTCCCATGGCCACGGACATCGACATAACATGTTACCTAAGTCAAGTAAGTGTTTTTTTTTTTTTTTTTTTTTTTGGTGTCCCTTTGGGGCATCACCGTCGACTCGCAAAATTACATTTTACATCTTATAATTTTGAATCTTGTATTAATCGGAACTTGATCTTATGTATACATGGGTTTTTTAACTAGCTACATGGGATCAACGAAAAATGTTCTTACATTTATCGTTAGTTCAAGTATAGGACTCGAGGATTTGGTTTCTTTATTTTTTTGCTTATTGATATCAATCTCAGAATTGGGATTAGAACTTAATCCTTAACAAAGGTTACCATCAACCCTATCTTAGGACTTCAAATGAACACCAGACAATCTTTATTGACAAGCCCACGCCTAATGATTCTAAAATGGTGAAAACGGCAGGTCCTTGATCTATCAAGTTACTTGTAACTGGACCACAATTAATTATTTTTGTTTCTTTCAAATTACCTGTAATTATTAAATCTTGTATGTTAATAAGAACCTTATTTTACGACCAATATACAGGTCTCTCAAATCATGTCCAGTTGTTACTGGGTTGGATCTATGAGTTTGGTAGAGTAAGATCGATTCAGAAAGTGTTCTTGCCTCTACCAGTAGTATGGGTAATTGTCATTTTTTGTGTCAAGCCTAATTACTAAACGAAGGATATTACAACCAAAGCAAGTTTTCCTTCTTTCTTTTAACATGAATCTGGGCGCTCGTGATTTCTTTTCCTTCACAAATTTAGAGATTTAGCCCTGGGGATTAAAATCAGATTTTAATAAATTTTTATAAAAGTTGATAAAATATATGGTTAAAAACTTATAGGTCATATAAAATGTATAGTTAAAGTTAATTGTTAACTTTGATTTAAATTAAATTTTAATTTGTACCAAATAGGAGCTTAATATTTTTATTTTTCGTCTCGCTTTCTTGAAAACATATCATATGATAATTTATGTGACGGGATATATTGTCACTGGACCATTGTTTTAGTTTTTTGCCCTTTTCACTTTTTTTATTTAATATTTAAATTGTTTGAATAGAAAAATATAAAGTTATCGATTTGTCCCTTTAAGAATTGTTAAAATGTGGTTAAAATCATTTTTTTTAGTCAACTAAAGGAAAAGTGAATGGATTCCACCCATTCTCCTCGAGCCGCATACAATTGAAAGGTTTGGAACCACGGGTGCAATAAATGAAATATTATAATAAAAACTGTAAAGGTTTAAAGATTTGAGTTGTGACTACAATTATCCAAATTTTTAAATCAAACCATTAAATTCAATCATAAACCAAACAGTTTGGTTTGATTTAAACAGCAGTTTTATCATATCATATCATATCTTTTATTTTTTTATTTTTCTATTCACTTTAATATTAATAGTTAATTGATTATAAATTTAAATTATAACAACGTTCTGTATACCTTTTTTAGGATATTACCCAATAAAATAAAAACTAACTCTATTAAGTAAGTAGGCTGAAACTAATTAATAAAAATATATTATGTAAGTAGACTGCATGGCATGAAATAGTATAAAGGAAAAAAATTGGCATGTAGGTAGTAGACAAGTTATTTTTTTACTTAAATTTGGAAAAAATAAGTTACTTATTTCTTTTTTTATGTAATTTATACTTAAAACAGCAGCTAACAAATTGTCTAGCAAAGAGTGCCCCGTAGCTCAACCGTCACATAAATAGCGATGGACCAAACGAAAAAATTTGTATCTAGTGTTGTGGGAAAGTTCAGTATTTTTATTTTTTTTTTTGGGCGAAAATTAAAAAATATTTTTGAGTCACTTTTCGATGGTTGTTTCCATCTGAGTTTGCGACCGAACATGTTTTGTCAAGATTAGAATCAATAATAACCATTTTTCCAGTAATGAAATAACTAAGTGTTTTTTATTTGAAAGTGGGAAAAAAAATGCAACTCATCTCTATTCTATTTATTTTCAATGTTATAAGAATCAGATTAAACCATTGGCTTTAACCATCACCAGTCCACAATCCCAATTCGGTTACGTATAAAATTTGAAAATGTAAAACTCATTAAAAAGAAAATCTAAATCGACGGATTTGCCTAAGTGAAAATTATTTGCCAACATGTGATTAAAGATTACAATTCATAAATCAGCTATGAAATTTATTTGTTCACATATCTCCACCTATCGACACCCCCTTAATTCGACGACGGAGATGGCGAATGCAACACACCCACTATCGAAGACCGTCGTCATACGCACGACGACGACGGACCTACTATCAAAGACCGCTTCCGCACACAAACTTTCCTCTCTCTCTCTCTCTCTAAAGCATCACGATGAGCACCAACTCACAATGGTGCTCAACCAATTGCTGTAGATTGCGGCACTCATAGTGGTGACGCTGAGCATCATGTTGAGCACTACCTCACAGAGGCGCTCCAACCACGGCGATTGGTGACAGATATTTTTTTGTTATTTTGATCGTTGGTGATTTGTTTGATTGTTAGTGGTTGTTGTGGTGGTATGGTTGTTGGTAGTTGGAGATCTGATAGCGGTGGTTGAGGTTAGGGCTGGACAAAATTCTTAAATCGAATAGGGTCGAATCGGACCCGAATCGAATGATTCTTCTTAAATTAAATAGTCGAACTCGTATCTGAATCGAGAATCGATAGATTTGGATCAATTCTCGATTATAGACCAAGAGCCAAAGAATCGAATAAGAACCTAATCTCCCAAAAAAAATTTAATTTTTTATCTTAAATAAGTCAAATTATTTTTTTTAGAATAAATTTGTTAACTAATTAATTTAGTCAAAACTCAAAATATGATTTTACTATTTCTAGTTTCTAGTCAAGCCCAACTAATTCAAATTGACCTAAATTTTACTCAAATTTCTTATTATACCGTAGTGTTGTTTCTGCCGTTCTATTATTGTGAACTCGTTATCTTCAATTTTCTGTGATTTTAACAGTCAAATCTATAAAGAACTCAACAAAGAGACATTCAAAAGATATCACGAGATTGAACTACATTATTTTGTAAGAGATAACATTGAACATGTCATAGTTGAATTAATGTAACGTTGTTGTAATATTAAAAAAATTAATTATTGTACGGAACTCAAGAACCGAACCCGAACGGTTCCATAATTAAATTTGGATCTAACGGTTCCATTTACTAAATATTCGAAATTCCGGTTTGAGAACCGGACCTTACCCAGCCCTAGTTGTGGTGGTTTTTGTTGGTAGTGGATTGGTTTTGATGGGGGCAATATTGTTAGTGGTGGTGGTGGCGTGGTGAGTGTGGTTGAAAGTGATTGCAGTAGCGACGATGGTGGTATGTGATTCACTATTTGGGATATGTGAACAACTATTTGATTATTCATGACCAATTATTTAATTATGATCTAAAAATTCGATAGTTTGTAATCAACTAATTTGAAAATTTGTCAAACAAATAAAATTTCTTATTTGCGATCGATAAAATAATATGTGACAAATTAATTTAATAATATGTGGCGTGGCATATAAGTGCGCGCATGTAACCATTAATTGTATAATTATAACATTGATATATTTAATTAATAAAATATTTTTAATTAATACCCGAATTTTGAAACTTGAAAATTGAA
>CAIGRB010065788.1:0-18603 GCA_903798255.1 Fraxinus quadrangulata
ATTAACCTCAAAAAGACCTAGGATATAAGGAGGTTTCATTTCAATTATTTCAATAACTTACTTTATTTAATTAGAGATCATATTTATATTTTCTAAAATTTTCAAGACTTGAGGTGCCGTTTTTACATCAACATTTTGTTAAGAGGAGTAGTCCATACCATTATATGTGTGTCTATAATTCGGTAATTATTAGATGTGGGATTTATCTCTGCTACAATATAGGTAAAAATAGACATTTGGAGCTAGTATAGATTAGACTGCAAACATTGAACAACACATATGGCATTGCATTCTCCACTATCTAGCACAAATCCACAATCTTTTGCAAAGGCGAGTCTGTCTCTTGAGGCGAAAGCTTTGGTATCCTCCAGGCTAAGCACAATGTCGTTGGGTGCAAATTGGTATTCCAAATCGGGCATCATTCTGATTCTAGCATTGAAAGGTATATAGCCTGTATGGTGGCTAAAGGCTTTCACCAATGTCTTGGGGTTGACTACCATGACACATTTAGCCCAATAGTTAAACCAGCAACCATTCACATTGTGTTATCTATTGTTGTAAGTGAAGGTTGGGTTGCTCATAAATTGAATGTTAATAATGCTTTCTTGCATGGAAAACTTAGCGAAGAAGTTTATATGACTCAACATCCGGAGATCATTGATGATTGTCAGCCTTCACATGTTTGTCGCCTCTAAAAGGCTCTTTATGGCCTCAAACAAGTCCCGAGAGCATGATTTAAGTGTTGATATCGTTCTTGACTGTCCATTTTCACTCGATGTTCGAACTTTAGCATATAACGCGTGAATTTAGCACAAAATGCCAGCATCGACAAGCCAGCTTATAATATGATCCTACAACCATTTATACCATATCATAAGCTCATTGTAATGGATATATTGTCAATTAAATTAAACTCATAGTCGCATGATGAATATTGTACACTATTGTGTAGCCGAGGGGTTCAACAAGTTAGACATGTAAAGTAAATTGTACTACAACCGTGTTGGTCAAATACAAACAAGAATACAAGACATGAAAAAAATTATGTCCATACCATGTCAAATCGCAGTACGCAATTGATAATTGCATAAGAGGATATGCTTCTCAATGCTCGTCTCCAGTACAAGTATTGCTATTTCTGAACGAAATCACAATGACCTGAGCTATAGTGAGAAGGGGCAGCAGTAGCTAAACCTAGGATGACAGCCATGTGGTTTGGCTCTATACACTTTAGTCTCAAATGCTTTTCCTGTTGGTCAAATTCATGAGAAGAAAACAAACCATTGAATTGAAATTCATGAAAAGCGAAAAAAAAAAAAAACAATAATTTCATTTGTGTTATTGCTATTGAAAGAGCAACATCTCACCTGGTTTTGAAACGATTCGGTCCGATCCCAAGACATCCAGCAATGGCTTTCAAAGCGACTATAAACAGACATGGGAAGAAGCTAATGTGTAGTCCCACAATTTTCAACATTTTCGAGATAATTGATGAGTACTCTATCTCCCACTTTATGTAGCTTTGTACAGGGGCGGACCCAAGGGGGTCCTGGGTCATGTGACCCCCCAACTTTTGAGAATTTTTTTTTTTTTTTATAAAGTCTTGTTTAATATCGATTGAAATCTAAATTTTAATTTAAATCGAAGTTAACAATTAATTTTAATAACATATTTCATAGAATCCATAATTATTTAAATTTTATCAAAATTTACTAAAAATTTGATTTTAATATCTACCAAAAGAGAGCAAAATCACAATAAATTTAAATTTGTCTTTTCTCTTGCTCTCTTTTACTCTTTTCCTTGCACCTTTTAACAAAATCTTAACCCTTCTAATTTTTTAAAATTTGTATTTAATTTCTATACAAATTATCACATTTACTACAAATATTCACTTTTCAATCAAATTTTCAAGTAATTAGAATCTAAATTTGTATTTTCTCCTATCAAATTGTGAATATACAATATGTCTGAACTCATTATATCAAGTTTGACTTATATTAACGAATTGTGTTTATTTGATTGATTATTAGTATTAAATATTAGTTATATGTTTTTTCTTTCAATTACTTAAATTGATTGTTTGTATCAAATACACACTACAACAAAAATAGTCTTTTGTAACACTAAAAATGCAACATTTGTTGATAAATGTTGCTAAAAGGGTCTTTTGGCAACATTTTAGTAAGTGAATGTTGTCATTGATATTAATAAATACCTTTTTGCAACATTTTTTAGAAGAATGTTGCAATAGACCCCCTTTTTGTAACGTTTATTGAGTGTTACAGAATGTTTCATGATACCTTTTGCAACATTTGTCAAACCTTTTCGCAACATTTTTTAAACGTTACGAAAACTATTGTATTTTTTTAAATATACGCAACCCAAATTAACCCAAACCTAGACATTTCGAAACGTTGCGAAAGGTCTACCTTTTACAACATTTTTTAAACATGCGAAAGGTTTTGTATTTTTTTTAAATATACGCAACCCAATTTAACCCAAACCCTATATTTATTTTCATTCCTCTCTAACCCACCTCTCTGTTAATTCTCTCCAACCCGCCACCTCCACCTTCCGGCACCACGCCAACCGGACCACCACACCCACCAACCACAACCATCAACAGCCTCAGCCTCACCTTATCTCACACAATCGTGAGCATCGAATTTTTCGCACAAACCCTTAACTGCAGCCAAAAATTGATCGCGTTCTGGACGAAATTGAGGAAGACCCATGGTTGGGCTGGGTGCGCCATGTGGAGGGAAAGGCAGCCCAGGTGGTCCGCAACCATGGGTCAATCGGACGGTATCAGAATTTGGGATCTTCAACTTTAATCACCACTTCAACACTACGATTTCTTTTATTTATTTATTTTTGCTTCTTTGGTTGAGTTTTGGTATAGAAATTTCGTTTTGTTTCTTATTCAGTGGTACGAGATCAAAGCCGTGATGTTGAGTGTTGTAAGGATCAAAGCTGCTACTGGCGCTTCGTCTGCTCTGGTATTTTCCTTAAAATTCACCATATAAGTTTATATCTTGATTATCTAGAGCCGTACGTATGTATGTTACTATATACCTTTGGAATGTACTTAAATCATATTTAATGGCGTGGTTTGTTGCTCTCTGCAAGTTACAGATTTGAGCATTATGTTATATATATTGCAAAACCATATTGGGATTGAAGCTGCAATATTCTTGTTTTTTGTTCAAAGTGTTTGTGGAGTTCAGGATTCAATTGGTCCTCATGAACGAACCCATTATGACTGTGTCTGCGATATATAAGGTGTAACAGCCTGCTGATCATACCATTGGGCTATAAATTTTTGGGTTGGCTATACATGAGAATCTTGAATTGTCTATTATGCAATATATCTGCAATTGATTCAGGTGTCTTTTCCCTCAAATGATTTAGAAGATATTGTGACATAATACATTGAAGGAAAAACATCATATGCAATTGAACATATTGATCCTTGTGCACCAAATCTTGCACAGTTTGGTAGCTAATAAAATGTTAAAAATTAATTTGTGCTCCAGCCAATACTTGAATTTTCATGCCATGACCATGTCAAATGTAAGTCTTGGGGCACTGTGTTGGCTGTTGCCATATGCCTAGTCAGTCTCATTTCATCTCATCCATTAAAAAAACACATTCCGAATATTTATATTGGTGAACCATATGCTTGGTGCTCATCAGTCATCATGATTTATTTACGACAGGTGATGTACTCTTTTCTTGATCGGCTCATTAATCTGGGGCTTCCAAGGACTAGGGATTTTCAAGGGGTAAGCTCCAATAGCTTTGATGGACATGGAAACTACAGCATTGGCTTTCGTGAACAGAGCATTTTCGCAGAGATAAGTTATGATATCCTCGGTAAGCCACGGGGAATGGATGTTTGCATAGCCACAACAGCAAATACAGATAAAGAAGCCCATAAATTACTGGTTGGAAAAATGTTAGTGAAAAGAGTTTTAGTTGGAGTGGTCTTGGATGCAAAAATCTTGCTTGTTTAAATAGTAAAAAATTGAATAAGGATTGTACTGGTTGTTTTAATATAGTTAATAGTTATGAGACTTAGATATATGTTAAGGTTAAAGGGAAAAATGATTTCTTGATTGATGATGTTTTGGCTATGGGGAATGGTGGGATTCGGGTTGGATTTGATATGGGTGGAAGGTCCGGGACTTTTGCTGCTAGGATGGCTGAGAGGAATGTGACTGTGGTCACTGCCACTTTGATTATGGGGAATGTGTTTTTTATGTTGATTATAAGTGTGTTTATCATTTTTAATGCTTGACCTTATAAGTAGCACAAAATTTGAATTTCAAGCCTTATGCAGTTGAGGATGAAGACGATGATGATGTGAATTTGTTTGGTGAGGAGACTGACGAAGAGAAGAAGGCTGCTGAAAAACGTGTTGTAGTCGTGAAGGCATCTGGAAAGAAGAAAGAGAGTAGCTTCAGTGTTCCGTTTATGATCGATTTTTTCCATTACTATTTTATTTCATTTTGAAGCTTATTTTTATTTAAGTGGTGGTGTATCACATTCTAATGTTCAAGTGTATGGATTCAACAATTTGTAATGAAATTATCAATTTTTATGCAATTCCAAAATTTGTTCACATACATTTTAAATTTTGTCAATCAATTTGCATAAACTGCTGTTAAAAAAAAAAAGGGCTACATTCAAAAATTGTTGCGAAAGGTCTATGGCAACGTTTTTTGAACGTTGTGAAAGATTGTGTTTCGCAACATTCGGAAAACGTTGTTGTAGACCTTTCGCAACTTTTTTGACAGTTTCTCGCAACGTTTAAAAAAGGTTTAAACGTTGCCGTATTCTCTCTACTCTACGACAAATTCGATTTGCAACACACGTCCAAACATTGTCGTAGGCCTACGGCAACCTTTTTTGAACGTTGCCGTATGCTATTTTTGTTGTAGTGACATTATAAGATTTTGAAACGTAAATATACATTTTCTTGTGATGAACAAAACGTTTATAAAATGATTTTTCGAAATCAAATGGATAAAAATGATTAGCGAAATATTAATGAAGAAATGTTTTTTTTAATGTAAATATGTTTTGTCTCAAGTCAAATTTGAACCATTCAAACATCAAGAACAAAGTATTCGATTTGTACAAGGTTTAATTGTGCCCCCTCCAACCTAAAATATCTGTGTCCGCCCCTGGCTTTGTAGTAGACAAATTTGCATAATCTATTTATCAAAAAATAGAGATAATGATTTCTCATTCAACATGTGCGCACAAAAAGTGAAGGTTAATTTTAACGATGTATTGACAATTGTATTCTATACCCCAAATATTTAATTCATTTCGAGCCAATGAATACATGCCAAAATAGCAGTGCTCTAAAAGACACTCCTAGGCATGAGGGGCTGGCAAAACGCTTTGCCTAGCAGTAAGCGCGAATTAAGCAGTCAACTGTTAGTCTAGGCGCGCTTATTAATTTTCTTTTTTTTTCTTTTTTTTAAAAAATATTTGACTTTAGTTTATTAACTTTTTTTATTTTTTATTTTTCCCTTTTTTTAGAGACTTTTATTTGACTTTAGTTTCAAGTTTTTAAATGACTTTATTTTTTACAAAAGTCAAAAAATGACTTTATTCGATAAAGATTTAAGTTATAGTGCTATATATATTATGTAATTATAATTTTGGGACTTATCGTATTGTTGAAAATTTCGAGAGTATATGAATTTCCTTTAAATTTGTTAAGTAGAATTTGTTTAGTTAAAAATTGAAACTATGAAAAATAGTCTAACTTTTACATTTTGAAAATTTGAAAATTGTATAATTGACTAATTGTAGGAATTAGTAAGTAAATATAGTATTTTATAATTTAAGATGTTTGATACACATTATTTTAGTTATTAAATGATTTTTAGAATGATCCTCGCCCCGCGGGTCACTTCATTACCCCTCGAAAGACGAACAGAGTACGAAGTAGAACAGGCTAGCCTTGCTTGATTGTACCGGACGGGTCTTGGCTCGGTTCTCGATTGTGGTCGTGCCTAGACTTGAATTCAAAAGTTTCGTTTGTATTTTTATGGAATGTTCGAAAAGAGGAGATCTGGAAGGGAAGGGAACAAAGTAAAGAGCTCGAGGGCCTTGGAAAGTAGTCCTACTGATAGTCCAATCATATACCCTTCACATCATCATATATAGACTTTTCTAGCCTACTTAAATGAAGTAAGGAAAGAATACCCCATTTACACTCGAACACACTCACTAAAGGACTAAACGAAATACAGCAAGCATATTCAAAAGTAGACGTACTCATACGGAACTACATGCCGCTTCATAATATAAATAGAGTGAATTCATGAGTTGGCTTTTCTAGTATATATAGAATAAGCATTGTGAATTGTCTTTTTTTTAAAAGACTAATCTAACTATAAAATTAGAAGAGGAATTCCCAGCAAATCCTTCCTGAATACAATGGGATTTCACACATGTCGCGGCACGTAGGAGTATGTTGAGTTCTTCGCAGACAATGGAAGGTGACGTATGTACACTTGATGAGAGTGAGGGGCAATCTCCCTACTTCCTACTGGTTTACATTATTTCTTGTCTCGTACCCTGAGATAGGAAGGGCGCATCTCATCGGCTACAGACACTGTGATCGCATGCATAGCCCTGTCAGACCAAAACAAGATGAAAATGGCTTCTTACTCACCACATCCTCTGATTTACCTGCAGCAATTATCCAACATTCGTGGCCCATCAAGAACTCTTCCTCTTCCTCTTCCTCTTCCTCTTCCAGCTCCTTCCAACCCATCAAGCTTGACTGGGTGGACGGACTTCTACGAGTGGGATCTGTACAGGGAGGAGAATCTAGGCTTTCTAAACTAGACCGATTGGACAGCTTTCAAAGACTAGAATGCTCTTAAAATAATAATAATAATAATAATAATAAGTAACGGTTTGCTCGTCTAAACTCGTAAAACTTGAAACTTGATCTCCAAACCTAGTCACATTTTACATTTTTTAGAGCATTGCAAAATAATGCCTAAAGAATGGTGCATAAATATGTTAAGACTTGATAATATTAGACAAAAGTAGTTGGAAAAGTAGTTAATATCTTTTTCTTCTTTCTTGTATAACTGTGCAAGACTGGTTATCAATTATCCCATTATCGCTCATCAAATGAGGTAGAATGTACAACATTAGAAAGTAGTAAGAAAGAAAAATAATTAGATATATATTTTACTACCTAGCTTTAACCTTAGAGTTCCAAATCATGACTTTAGTAATTTATATCACATGGCAGATCCAAGCTATCTATAAAATTATTCTTTATGTACTTTAGTGGAATTTTTACCCAATATTTTTTTCTTTTATTTATTTTTTATTTGGTTTCTCATGTCTATGAAAATGAAGCACACGACAGCAAGAACTTGCAAATTTTTTTTACTTCTTTCCTCTTCCATTAAAATCTTGTAAGGATTAATTTCGATGGTTGTCCTATTTAACACTAAATTATTCAATGTTTAGAGGAAAAAATTGTATATGCCTAAAATATCCAAAATATAAATAGAAATGCGAACATTGACACGTTTCGTGGTCTAATCTACAAACCGGTGGATAGGAATTAAGTAAAAATGAAATTAAAGTCTTGTTATTTCCTTACAATGTTGTACAAGTTGGGTAACTAACATGTCTCAAATGTTCAAATCACTTTGACGAAAAAAAAGGATATAATACGGGATTTATTATATTGACTTAATTATGTCATTTCAAGGGCATATTTTTATTGTATAATCGATTTAGCCTTTATTGTATAATCGGTTTAGCCACTATTTTATTTGGCTAAATTAGTTAATAAAGATTAAAGTCAAAGTATTTAATGTGATCAATAATTTTTATTAAAAAAATAAAATAGGTACTTAAAAAATATTTTTGCATGTCCTAGACTACGATCTCGTTTGATCCTCATTTTTTTCAAAATACATTTTTTCTCTTCTTTTCAACCATACATTATTCAATAAAATAATATTACACACAACCTAAAAAAATTCCTCCATTTTTAAGCGCACAGTTTTCATCAATTTATTATTTCAAAACGCATTCTATGAAAAAAAAAAGGGGGTTACTATTGGTAGAAAAAGATGCCAAGCCTGCATCCATACTACCCTACTTTCCTTGTACCCCCACGAAAAAAAGAATAATGTTATTTAGTCTCACTCGAGTTATATTCCCAATTTATACGGTGTTAGGTAATAGACTAAATGAAGCGTGGAATTACATAACTCATTTAATTGTACTTTTCATTTCATACCATATTAGTTGCACATAGACTAGTGTTTTAATTCCGTTAAATAGTGCTACTCTAGGAATCTCTAGGAAGGAAACTAAAATAAAAACAAAAGAGACATAAAAAGCAAATAAAGTTACCTCCATTGACAAGAAAACTTTCCCAGCATCACTCTAATCTCATCTTTTGCAAATCTTGTTTATTTAATGCTACATTTCATGTACATAAGCACACTGTTATCATCTGCACATTACTCGTTTCCTCCCAAAAACAATGAGAGATTCGAAAATTGGTGAAAAAGATTGCCATTTTTGCTTGTCTACTAACAATAGCTTTGGATGTAACTGCTGAAATTCTTGGGATCAAAGCCGAAGCGGCTCAAAACCAGGTGAGTTAAAATCTTGTCATTTCTAACGTTCAGTCAGGTTCAATATTACATATGGAACATGGAATTTATGTATACTTTACAGGATGTTTACAATAAGAAAATCATTTGAGACTATGGATATTCGAGTGTAAAGAGCCAAGCCACAATGCCTTCGTCCTAGGCATAGCTGCTGCTATTCTGTGTATAGCTCATGTTCTTACAAATTTGATTGGAGGGTGCAATATATGCACTCGAGAGGAGTTTTCGAAAGCACCTCCTAGCAAGCAATTGTCAATGTCATGCCTTGCGTTTACCTGGTACGCACGTAAGATATGTTTGGCTCATTGTTTTTAGATGTTTATAAACACCGTGGTTAAAAACATCAAACATTTCATAAAATCCATAAATACTACCCACTTATATATCACTCATTTACCCATGTTTATAAACACCCCCACAGACATAATACATGCCTTATGTTTCGACAGTGCGTCCCTATTCACGTAGAATTTTGTATCTATCTTGACCTCATAATAATCACTTTGGGCCACATTATCGGTGTTGCATTCCTCATGCGTGTAGGCTTTGAAAATCCCTACGAAATTTTGAGTTTGCTTTCTATATGTGAGCAATAATATATGGTTGTGTAGGATCATACCGGCTGTTGGCTTGGGGATGCTGGTGATTTGAACAATATCAAACAATAAATCAAGAGCTTCCTGTGGTCTCTCACACACCATCATTTCTTATCAATTGGAGGGATTTAGTGATTTGACCAATATCAAACAATAAATCAAGAGCTTCCTGTCGTCTCTCACACACCATCATTTCATATCAATAGGAGGGATTTCGTGCTTTGTCCGTGCTCTACTTTCTGTTGCTTACTATGCAACCTCAAATGCCACGCTCGGCGCATAAGCAAAACGAATCCATGGATGTCACTCTGCAGCTTAGACTTCTTTAGCAAATTCACTTGTTTAATTTGGTCACAACTTGTAAGCACTGTTTTTTGTCCGTTCGTTTTGTCATTGAATTCTATTGTTTTGCATTTATAAACAATAATAAATAGGTTCCATTTATCCTATGTAACTGATATTTGTGAAAAGTTCAAGCATAATAGATGAAGAATTAATTTACATCATATACACGTGTTACAAGAATTTGCTAACCGGTAGGAGGCAGACAATAATATTCCAATGATAATGCTATCCCGTTGCACAGCAGTGTAAGATTGAACCACCTCTTTCTCATCATTTATCTGAATTCTTCTATCATCTAAAAAGACGACTTTTATCTGCCTGCCCGGAAAGACCAAAGAAACGTACCTTTTGATCATTTGCTCCCGACTAACAAGAAGAAACAGAAATTATCCCAAAGGGGAAAACATAACATAGATTACCCATCAAGGTCCAAATTAGTCGATCTAACAGACAGATGTTATACAATTTCTATAGGCTAGGATTGCTGCGGAAGAAAAAGGCTGAGCCCCTTGACAGATAGGAAAGACTCACTTTGGAAAAAAGATATTGACCTTCAAACATGTTCTATCTTGTAGACTTGGAAAAATTTCCAACTTATTTCTAGAATTAGAGTTCAGATTTATCAAGAATTTAGTACCTAATGACGACACATTTTAATGTAATGAATTCGTGAATGGAATATTTTTTGATACTTCAACGCATAGAAAGGATGTTCAAAATTTGCACAATGGCCAACTAAAGCACGCTGCTAACTGAACTGATTTAACTAGTATTATTACATATTACATAATGAGAGAAATGTCCAAATCCAAGTTCAAAAACAAGCACCATCACCAAAACTTTTACTAGGAAAGATTCAACAAGTAAGAGATCATACCTACTATAACATGAGATGAACTAAGGTTCGAGAGATCAAGGAGGGTAGAATTCAGTAAATATTTTGTCCCATTTTTTATACAAAAAACTATATGTGACAGATCCAATGTATGGCGATGCTAAATGTTACAATGATGAATCTTCAAAATCAAAATGAAACTAGAAGGTTTTGTAGGGTTGTGCCTTTTGAGACACAACTTTTTTAACAACTATATATAGACCATTAGACCTTCACTTCACGATTGCATTATCATATCAATGTATTGATTAATCACTGCAAAATAATTCTACATTTATTTGGAGTTGAGCTTCATCTAAAGAGGATTCAAAAACATGAGTAGGTTCGTTGGTCTATATAATTTGGAGTGCTCCTATTGCAGGATGTGAATGCGTCATTGTATCTTGGAAACGAATGCCGAAAAATCTCAAGCACCCGTGTGGGACATTATCGTCTTAAGGAGAAAGAGTCGAACTCTTGCATCGACCAAATTCATATTCATACGTTTCTCGTTTCTACTTTACATATTTGCTTTTGGTAAATCAAAATTTTGCCTGATTTTATGCATGTAAAAGGTATGTTGTTGGAATATAATTTACGCATGTTACTTTTTCCTAACAATTAATACCGTCATCGACCCAACTTTAATTGGGCATCCAAATATGACCATATTCATCACATAGATCCAAATTGAGATCATGATTCGCACCACATTCATCGGATAAAAAATTATGCCTCCACAAAAAAAAAAAAAACGATGCGTGCAAAATACGCAATACTACGGCGAAATGCTACCCCCCACAACTTTAGGGTACATATGAAATTAACAATGTAGTGTGCATGAACTTATTTAAAGTTCTGCCACTTTAGCCAAACCCAACATTCATTTCCTCTAGACCTATCAACCTAGTGACGTTTTACCACTGAGTTTCTAGTGGCTAGTACCATTTGGTTTCATTTTACTATAGTTGAGCCACCATGAACAGAAGTGTCTATTAAAGCAAAGGTGATGGCGGTTTCATGTGGTTAACGAAGACTGACGGCATTAGTTAATTGCATACGGTTTCCAGATCATATAAGATCACAGTAAAAGTTTAAACAAAACCTTTAACAGCCAATTTTCATGCGTTGGATATTAAATTCAACAAATATGATTGACAATTACAAATGTAAAAAATCGAATGCATAGTACTTGGAATTGACTTGACTAAAATAAATTCACACGTGAACTCTGACAGTGGACAACCTCGTATGCAAATTTTCATGTTTAGTGGTTTCACAACAAGGAACGTGTTCTTTTGTAATAAGTATGTGCAACAGCCTTAGAAAGCCAATTTCTTTCTTGACTATCCAAAGAAGTGGCCGTTTATCATCAAAGGCAATAGTCATGGGAATCACCATAAGTAGGCACTTTTCACCGCCGTCTCCAGTTGGAAATAAAACATTTTTACACAACGTTGGTGGCTTGCTAAAGTCAGGTTATATTTAAGAAGACCCTTCTTGCCCCTCGTTTCTTTAAGTTTAATGCATGAATATATACAAACATAGAACTACAGAAACACTTCCTTTGGCTAATATGTATATAGGCAGCATTTAATGAATTTCAATAACAACGAAATTATCTCAAAGATATATCATATATTCCAAACAACCATTTTCAAAGTGAGATGCTAATTGTTTACTACGTTGTCTAATCAAACAATATAATGCCCAGTGAACTCAATGTTTGATAGTCAATTACTAAACGTATCATAACAAAGGCTAATTTATTTCAAAAAGTATCATTTCAAGTGTTGTCAATCGGGAGCAAGTCCGGGGAGCTTTCCTGCCACTAGCGTTCCAAACGGTGGTGAATCATGGAATGTGCATCAAGGCTAAAGGAGAAGCTCTATGATTTAAACTTATCATGAAGTTTCTTGACCTTCCAATTAATTTCAGTTTATCCAAACTATTGTACACTTGTAAGACACAGTCTATATAAGCACGAACACAACTGTCGTAGGAAAATTCGTGCCAATATGTGAACTTAATATACAGTACATATAATGATATAATGCACATAAATAGAAAAAACATGCACAATTATCGTCTTAATATTGTTAGAAAAAAAGTGACATGCATAAATTATATATGTATATGAATTTAGTTAAGGCAACAATTCGACTCTTTTTCCTTAAAACGATAATGCTCCGCACAGGTACTAATAATTTTTCGGCAATCGTCTCCCAAAATACAACGATCACGTCCCGCGATAAAAACACTCCAAATTACGTAGACCAACGAACATACTCATGTTTTTGAACCTTCTTTATATGAAACTCAACTCCAAATAAATGTAGAATTATTTTGAAGTGATACATTGATGTGATAATGCAATCATGAAGTGAATGAATAAATGAAAACAAACACATGGGGTCTACATATAGTTATTGAAAAGTTGTGTTTCAAAATGCACAATCCTACAAAAAGACACAACTCTTGGAATCTATCTGTATACATGAAGAGACACACCTATTGAAAAATAATTATTCCAAAAGTCATGATTTTTCATATCCAAAGACATCTTTTAAGCCAAACGGTTCTAGAATATTTCATAATATTCTACATAATTTTCCAATAATTCACGTATTTAAGCGGTTTAAATTTGGCTTCATTTCTCATTTACCAAATAATGATTTCCACTTAAATAATCATTTAATTTGACCAATTTTAATACAAAATTTCAAAATTAATTGGGGTTATAATATCACTAAATATGAAAGTGCATGGATTTTCATTAGATATTGACATTCCTAGTCATTTACATGTTGACTAGAGATTAAATAAATTATTTATCCGGTGGATAGACATAATTAATGATACGATCGAACTTTAAAAGAGTTAATGAACGCAACAGTGAGAGCTCGAAAATGTTAAGGTAGTTATTATGTGAGTACTATTGTCTTGGTTTACATCAACGGCCGACAGTTCAAAACATCTCGTTCACTGATTAGCCAAATATATCCGATAGTATTTCACTATAGAAAGTTCAAACATATAAGGTACCTATCCAGATGCAATAGTTTTCTGCTTGAACTTCCCTAGCATTTGCATAGTCATTTGCATTAATTTTCATTCATGTGGGGGATTGTTGTAATTTTATATTAAAATTAGTTTTGGCCAATTTTTAAATGATTATTTAAGTGGAAACCTTTATTTGGTGAATGAAAATTAAGCTAAATTTAAGCCACTTAAAAACATGAATTATTGGAAAACTATGTAGAATATTATAAAATATTCTAGAACCGTTTCGCTCAAAAGGTGTGTCTTTCCATATAAAATATCATTACTTTTGGAATGATTATTTTTCAATAGATATGTCTCTTCATGAATAGAGATAAATTTCAATATTTGTGTCTTTTTGAGTATATTTAATAAATACTTTCCACATACTAGACAAAAAGAAATATGCCACCTTCAGCATATCTGTTCAAAAATTGTTCTAAATCAGGAGAATTGGGAAACAATTGCTGCATTATAAAAAATATAAAACGCTATTTCCACCCGAGCCAATTGCAAATACAAATTTCCTTCCGAGATTGATAGGTGATATAATACGCTTAAATTCCAAGGTCAAACATATACTTACCTTAGTGTTGATCTTTATATTCCAAGAATCATTTTTTGGCTGACAAAGTGGGTCGCTAACAACATAAGAATGTGATGGGACATAATTCTTCAATAGGGGTACTCTGTCTGGTATATAATCTTCATCACTTTCATAGTATGTCTCGGAATGAGGTTCAAGAGCTTTGAGAATCATTGCCAACAACATACTTAATCCCTGCACTAAAAGCAATTATCACCAGGGAGCAACTAAGGAAAAAACTAAACGCATGCAATGAACAATAAAGAGAGTGAAATAATCACAAAATTTACCTCCACGGCAATGATGATGTGTGGGGTGTTTCGGCTACTCCGATCAACGAATATTACCAACAAAATGAGGTCAGGACTTTCTCCCCATTGTACCTCCGGTGTGAGAATCAATAGGTACTTAAGGAAAGTATATTAAGAGTTCAAACAGTTCGGATTCCAATAAAACATACATTTCTCACATCGGGGGTATTTATATGCGTCTGATGAAACGTCTAGTTGTACGATTAATCGAGCCACGTGTCCCACGTAAGCCTTCCCACTTTTCCCACGTTCTATTGTGGTGACCCCCACTCGTCATACGGTTGGTTATGCCAACGTTCTCCGTTGAGTAGTTTCCGTTTTACTTATTACTATTTGTATGGTTAAGTATAGCATTGGCCGCATGGTGGTGGCTACTTGTGTGAACGTAGAGGGCCTCATGAGGTCATGGCCGCGTAGTGGTAGACGACCTAGGTGAGCATTGAGGGCCTCATAGGGGTCGACGATCGCCAGTGGTAGACAGCTCATGTAAACGTAGAGCGCCCTAAGGTGATAGGCGGTCTATCATGAGTACGTAGAGCACCCTATGTGGTAGACGGTCTATCATGAGAACGTAGAACACCTCATGGTGATACGTAATCTATCATGAGAACGTAGAGCACCCCATAGTGGTAGGCGGTCTATCATGAGAATGTAGAGCACCCCATGGTGGTAGTGGTCTATCATGAGAACGTAGAGCAACCCATGGTCGTACGCGGTTTATCATGAGAACGTAGAGCACCATATGTTGGTAGGTGATCTATCATGAGAATGTAGAGCACCTCATGTTGGTAGGTCATGGAAGTAGGAGGGCTATCATGAGAATGTAGAGTACCCCATGATGGTGGTGGTCTATCATGAGAACGTAGAGCACCCCATGTTGGTAGGTGGTCTATTATAAGAATGTAGAGCACCTCATGATGGTAAGAGGTATGTCATGAGAACGTAGAGCACCCTATGGTGGTGGTGATCTATCATGAGAACGTAGAATACCCCATGGTGGTAGGCGGTCTATCATGAGAACGTAGAGCACCCCATGGTGGTAGGCGGTCTATCATGAGAATGTAGAGCACTTCATGGTGAAAAGTGGTTTATCATGAGAATAATCATATCAAGTTGTCCTCACCTTGTTGGCTGTCCGAATAATTACTGATGTCATTCTATATCAGAGAGAATTGATGTAATGGATCTCCTAATCTAGATAATATTATAAGATTCTAACATTATGAAATCAGAATTCATCACTGCAAGACTTCAACCATGATCATCTCAGTTCACACAACCTTATAAATGACAATGAAGATTGTAACAGCTAAAAATGCATAACTCCATTCTCAGTTCCAATTTATATCAACATTTTAGAATTCTCTAGTTCAAAAATGTGATCACCCAGCCTATCGACCAACCCAATAGTAGAGACCTCCAAAATGATCAGAGTTGAAATCCTATCACTGAAAATTTATCTCCGATAAAAATTAGCGACCTTGATAAAATTAGAGCCTGGAAAAAATCAGACCAGAAAATAAACGGAATATGGAAGATGTGGAAACAGTGGAAGTACCTATCCAGTTAGTCACTCATGACGGAAAGGCAGAGGCTGTGGCTATTGAATGATTGTGCATCTGTGTGCGCGCGCGTGTCAAGCCAATCCATCTGCAAATGTCAAAGTTATCCTTAATAAAGCCCTGTAACTCATCAAGATTTCCAGTTGGGTCATCCGGGAAGTCCTAATATACACGCAGTAAATTATAAGAAAGAATTATTAGAACAATAAGACATTTCATGCACAATAAATGGTGCAAACTAGTTCAGATGCCTCTTCCCAGTTTTTGTTTAAGAATACATCTGCCGTAACTGCAGCTTCTAGCACTAGAAGCATAAAGATGAAAACCATGTACTTCCCCAGCTAAGGTCAACAGTAAAGGAATATATACACATTTTCTGAATGACATATTTCCCTCTTGACTCAACTTCATATACTGGAATTAATCTATCTAAAACATATACCAATTTTAGACACTACAAGCTATGCTTATAAATATGCAAAACACTTAATGTTCACATTATTCCAGAACAATTGACGATAATGAAAGCACAATTGTGTTTTTAAACTAATTGATCAAAAGACAGTCAATACTAATAACTTCTTGTCTTGAAAACTTACTGATGAAGTGCATAAGGAGTTAGAATTAATGATGAAATGGGATCGCAAGGGAAAATAATGATTTCATGATAATTTCGAGTTTGTCCGTTTTTTACGAATTGTTAGTCTAATTCGATTGGAAACGGGCCAATGATAACAACTCAGCGCCTTCGGCCCTGACGCACATCGAATTTTGGGCAGATTTCGTCTTTTAAGCCCTCGATTAAGCGTTTTTGGCGTTTATGGTAATTTTTATTTTGGCAATATCTCATTCAATAAAATTCGGATTCGTATTCCGTTTGTTGGAGGACGATCCTGAATCTTAGGAGTTTCAATTTAGGTTGTTATCTCGAATTTTTTCAATTATGGAAAAATATCTTTTTTTTTTTTTATTACTTATTTTTCGAATTTTGCTAGGATTTTACTATTTAAAGTATTGTAAGCCATTTAAGGCCGTAGTTTTTGAATGGAATAAAAATTTCTCGTGAGTTTTCTCATATTTGTGAGGTTGTTTATTTTTCCTATAATCTTCCGCTACGTCACTTACACAATTTGTAGTCATGCAGTACATGCACTCATGTTGAATTCTGAAAAATGTTAAATAGTTTTAAGCTGTAAATCACCATCAGGCCACCCATATTACTGCAAATGATAAACAATTTAAGATATTCAATAATATTGCTGTAATTGTAATAAAGCATTTTACCCTCTTTATTCTTCTTTTCCACTACTTCTCTTTCTGTTTATAAAGTGATAGTGATTGTTTAATACTGCATACTACATCAACATTACACAACATAATCAACATTTGAGCATTTAGTAGAAAAAGCGGCACGAATATCAATCCGACGAAGAGATTTAAATCTAGCAAATCGATAAACGAATAAAAACACAAACTAGCATTCTTACGATTCATATAAGGTAGAAAAAGATGTTATCTATATGTCCATCATCACAATCCACATATTAATAGAAATACGAAAATTAAAGATCAAACAAATCATAAGGATACAACAACCATTAGCAGTCTCGGCTGCAATGTGACCCGAGCAAGTGATCACACACAAACTAGCCCAAAGTCATATTATAGTGTACATGAACCTGCAGCGTGATTTCCGAGTTCGAATGGTATAATAATAATTAAATTACCACAAAGAAAAGCAAAAGCAACAACTTCTTTCCTTCTATGATTTTTGTCCCACCAAATTCATATAAACATAAAGCAATTAGCTTTCATTTGAAATTTTCCATTTATAATCATTGTCCCACCACACACGCACACATAAACAAACCTAAAACAATTATCTTCCATGTATATGTCATATTCATATAAGGATGGCAACGAGGTCACGGAAACCTCGCCCCCGCCCTGTTACAAGTCTAAGGCAGGGCAAGGTGGGGCGAGGCCCTTGCCTCGTTTACTATCCCATTTAATTTTATTTTTTTTTTAAGTTTTTGATAATTTATTTTTATTATCCCCATTCATTAGTGAATTAATGAAATAATTTTAGTTGTCATTTTTTATTAGAATTAATGAAATTTCGTGAAATTTTTGATTTCAAGTATTGAATTAAAAAAATAAATAAATAAATAAAATTAAACGGAGCGAGGTAACCGTTATCCGTCCCCGACCCGGGGCAAAATTCTCTACCACGTCCTTGTCCCTAACTGAACGGAGTCTGCGGATATCGAGTTTATCGAATTTTTTTGTGATCCCTATATTCATACCAAGGGATTGGACCATTTGGGGAGGAGTCAGGGCCAAGGTGGCGTTGCCAAACCATAAACATCCAAATGGCGTATTCAATCAAGGCTATACCGACCATTCCTATCCTGGAATTCAACACCTTAAGCAGTGACTGGAAACAGCTACGCGCCATCCGAGACATTTTTCCGATTTCTGACCTTGGATTGCACCAATAAAAATTCGATCAATCAATTCAATGAGCGCAAAAACCCTAACATCAGAGTTAGGGTTTCAATTCTGTCGGAAGGTAGGAAGACAGAAAGATAAAAATTCTTGGA
>CAIGRB010065788.1:19044-37018 GCA_903798255.1 Fraxinus quadrangulata
TTTTTTAAATTTTTGATAATTTATTTTTATTATTCCCATTCATTAGTGAATTAATGAAATAATTTTAGTTGTCATTTTTTATTAGAATTAATGAAATTTCGTAAAATTTTTCATTTTAAGTATTGAATTAAAAAATAAATAAATAAAATTAAATGGAGAGAGACAACCGTTATCCGTCCCCAGCCCGAACCCCAACCCGACTCAGGGCAAAATTCTCCACCATGTCCTCGCCCCTAATTGAACGTAGTCTGCGGGTATTAGATTTATCGAGTTTTTTTTGCAATCCCTATATTCATGCCAAGGGATTGGAGCATTCGGGGGGAGTCAGGGCCAAGGTGGCGTTGCCAAACCATAAACATCCAAATGGCGTATACAATCAAGGCTATACCGACCATTCCTATCCCGGAATTCAACACCTTAAGCAGTGACTGGAAACAGCTACGCGCCATCCGAGACATTTTTTCGATTTCTGACCTTGGATTGCACCAATAAAAATTCGATCAAACAATTCAATGATCGCAAAAACCTAACATCAGAAATCAGAGTTAGGGTTTCAATTCTGTCGGAAGGTAGGAAGACAGAAAGATAAAAATTCTTGGATTTTCAAGATCGAATAACTGCGTTGTCATTCATCAATCATCTCCGAAGTTTGCGTCAAACCATAACAAGGATATTTAGATATAATAATGATGTTGAAACGAAAGAGAAAAGAAGTTGCTGTGGTGTAGTGGTTATCACGTTAGTCTTACACACTAAAGGTCCCCAGTTCGATCCTGGGCAGCAACACTTTTTGCTTTTATTTTTCATTTTCGCTATTTTTCTCATTTCTGCTAGATACAGTCACTGGACTTTCAGAATAATTTCAATTAGGTCATCAAAATTTAATTTATCTAGAGTAGGTCATTATACTTCAATTTAATTTCAAAATGGACAATTGAACCTTCATTTAAATTCAAATTTCACCATTTCATTACATCCAGTTGCCATCTAAGCACACTAATCTATAAACAACCAAAATCAAGTTGAATTTTCTAAGCACCTTCATTTTTTTTTTTTGTTGTGCCAACCCTTTTATTGTGTATCCATGTGGATTAGGTTATATTTTCTAGGCAATCTTCTTCTAATATAGCGTCAAAGTGGTCAATTAATGTTTACCTCCCGCTCCTTCATTTTCATAGTTCATACAGTGAATTGAATACAAGTCCAAATATTCCTATGCCTCCTTCAAACCAAAATCCAAAAATAGAGATATCTGCATAAAATTGATAAATTATAAAATATAAATCGAAGATCAATTTGTAACAAGGTCATGACTTGAGACCAATGGAGCAATTTTTCCAAATCGGAATATCTGAAAATCTGAAATGGTAAACAATTCACATTTGAGCACATTTGTATCAATTTCCCAGTAAATACCCATTTTAGTGATGACTACTATACTGATAAGGCCTTTCATGAGCCTAACTCCCTCTAAATTCAGCCAGGGTTTCAGTAAACCGTTACTGATTTCTACCTCCTTCAGCAGTAGAGCTTCTTTCCAGTGTCGTTGCATCAAACATCGAAGCGGCCCAAAAGGCACTGAGGTACTTTTGCTTTTGCAATTTTTTATAATCTGAATAATTTTAAACTTGATTGTATAGAATTTATACACATATTCATGATGCTTTTATCCCTACGTGTGTTTATTTTGTGGGCTTTGTTCAATTTTGTGATATAAGTTGCAAAAACTGTTATTTTGTAGTGTGCTAAACTCATCTTTGTGCCATATTGTGTAAATGGTTGATTCTTTGTTATAAACGGGTGTTTGGGAGAACACGAGATAATCTGTAACATTTGCTTACATCAAAACGTTTGGATTCTTTTTATATTTATAGTTCAACAAAAATGCCTATTAGCAAGATTAAAGTCCTCATTTTTAGTTGTGGCCTGGTAGTTGATGGAAAAATTGAAGAACATTTGCATGTTGTAGAATACAGAAATGGATTTTATGACAAACTGTGGAGCTTTTTTTCATCTTTTTGTCAGTTATGATTGCTTATCTATCAGTCACAGTGATGCCTTTGTTAGGGCTGAAATCTTATTTGAAATACTACATTTTGATCGCCTATGGTTTATAAAGCTATATTGAACACAATCGAGGTCATCATGGTTGGACCAGAATGTTACGAGTTATGACCAAATAATGTCATAAAAGGTGGGATGAAGTTTGATTGGTAGGATGAATACACGACATTTGGTTCCAAATAAAGAATGAAGCTATATAAGGTTATGAATGTTGCTGCCATGACTTTCGAAGATACAATTGTAATGTGATCTTTGAGTCTTTACTAAGGTGGGGGGGAGTACTTTTTATTTTGCTTATTGAGCATAATATATTAACAATCTGTCTGACAACCTCAATCAATTTCTTGATTCTCTTCAAGTCACCACCATTTATCTTTTCAGAGCTACCTATTTATGTGATTTGACTTCTTGTGGAATGGACGCACATTGTTTTTTATCATCTGATGTCTCCCAATCCCCATTGTGCTTATGGATACTACATGTTCTTTTGTAAGGAAATGCTTGTGATATATATGCATTACACACTATTGAAGTTGCAACTTCTCTGTTGCTATATGAATGTATAATGCTCTATGGCCAACATTACCGGTGGTAGAATTCACTTTTCTTTCAAAGCTCATGGACAACTTGTGATTGGAATATTAGTATAGATACTATTTAATTTGGTTTCAAATTATGATTCTTATTTTAGGAAATATAATTAGGGTTTGATTTCATAAGTTTTTTAGTACTTTTCTACTTCAATTAGGACTAATTTAAACCCTATATAAAGGGGGCTTATGCATTGTAATAAGCACAACTTGATATATATAAAAATTGATATTTTCTTCTCCAATATATCTTCCGGTTGTCTAATTCCTCTCCCCTTTCTATCTTCCTCCTTCTATCTCCCCCTCTTCTACTCTTTTCCCCCACCTTCTTCTTCTTCACTCCCCTTTTTCCCTTTTCCTATAATTCTACTATTGCATCATATATCAACCTGCCTGTGGAAACTATTGGTGTCTCATTTTTCCTTTAAAAAAAAATAGTTCTATCCATCCATCTTTTTGCTTGTGCTAAGTTCCACACGTCTTGATCTCTATGACATTCACAACTGATTGAGCTGTCAAAGGGTGGGTTAGGAGTGGAGATCAACATAAATGATGAATGAGCAAACATGTGATACCCGTATGGTAGTCTGGCAACTACCCAACAATGAACTCAGCTACTGGACAAGCTTCACCAAAGAAGACTGAGACTGACCGAGCCTCTGGTAGATGCATGCCATCACAAACCTGATCCAACTGTCAATAGTATATCTGGTTGAGCTTGGGACTATTTTCTTATTGTCGTCGAAACATAAAATGCTGGAATTCCAATGCAAAAGACAAGATATTGGAGGATTCACTCGAAAATCAGAGAACAAGATATATCTTCATCACCAAATTGAACCCACAAATTAAAATGTAGTTGTCTATTCATGGAGGAAATTGTGTATGAAAACTTCAATTTAAGCAACTCTATCCAGTGTCCACTTAACATTTTTCTGTCTTCTGATGAGCTCATTATCATTTTCGGGAAACAAATTTACATAAATTTAAGCAATGCTATTCACTTAACATATTGTGTCTTCTATTAGAGCTCATTATTCCCTAGGGAAGAAATGTCCAAGATTCACAATGTAAAATTAAAAAACTGCTTGGGATTGCAGTAATCTAAAAAGAGGGAGGTTATCTGGATTTAACAAAGGTCCCTGAACACTATATAAACCTACATGATACAATTCTCAATCCCCCTTCCTGCCCCCCTCCTCCAATCTACACGTGCTGCATGTAGATGTTTTTGCGATACAAACAGATTCATGTACACAAATTCACATGCAAACAAGCTGTTATATGCAAATTTGTCGCGTTAGTTTGGATGGTGGAACAATTAACAGATGCCTGAATTCTTGCAATTATCATATGAATCATATACCAAGGATTTGTGTTTATACATTCATGTAAATTTAATAGTTTATCATGTAATTAGTTTTTAATTTCTCGTAGGGGTTCTCTGTCCTAGAATCAGACACTCCATGTGATGTTGGGAGTATATGGAGCTCTATGAGTTTTTATGTGTTCAGTATCCACATTCCTTTGAGCTTTGGCAGTTTATCTGTGGCTGCCAAGGTATTGCATCAAACTGTTCTTGATCCACAGATTCAGGTAAGTGAAATTATTTCCCATATGAAATGCTGGTGAATGGTGAAGTTAGCTGATGAACTGTTAATAATGAAAAGTAGAAGAGTCAATATTAAAATGTATTGTTCTTATTCGGTTTTTCCATCTTTCTGTCTTCACTTCTTTCAATGTGAAATGCACAATATTGCTAATAAGTTCTTTTCCTTTATCTAAGAGTCTTTTGACAATTAACAACTGCATTTGAAGACAGAAAAAGTCGATTTCATTCACCTAAGTGATGAACATCAGTCATTTGTCTCCCAATTTATTTTAACTAAATAAATGAATTCATCGATCATTCTTTTCTAGGGAATGGAGTTGTAATACTAATTTGAACTCGTTCAATCAAATTCCTGTCAGTTAGCCTCGTGGCTCAATCTTTACCTGTTTCCCCTTCATAAAAATAGCTAATAATTTATCAGTTCTACAATGAATTGATGTCGAAACTAATTTTTTGCTTCTCATCGCAGGCATTTTTGATACTCGCAATTCAAACTTTGGAGCTCAGTATAGTTTTGATTCTATTTAAGTTTCCTGGAAAGCCTAAGCATAGACTTTTAGACTTCTTTCAAGTTAACAAGGCGTCGAATGGAAGGAGCTGGTTGCTGGGATCACTGCTTGGGTTTGGATTTCTTGTTTCATTGGTTTTCGTTACTTCAATTCTTGCGGACAGATTGATAGGGCCCAAGGTGAGCTCGTTAACTCTTTCTTCGTTGTTCCAGAAGATTATGTATTGGTTGCAGTCACTACGGTGATAGAATTTAACCAAATAACGCGTTAAATGAAGTCTTTTTCTTTCTTTTCTTAGTATCACAATCAAATTGAGTTCCAGTTTCCAATTCTTAAGTTTTTTCCTTTCTAGATGGACCAGATAAAGACATGAGATACGTATAAAGACATGAGATACGTAAAGTAACGGTAAAATTCCTTTCGAAGATCAGCCAGTAGCAGGATACCATGCTAGCAGTTTTAACTTTAGGTTTAATCAGGGGTGGAGCTAGATGCCCTTGCCCAAAATTGTCAAAGGATTTTATTTTCTTGTTTCTTTGCTAAGAGACAAAACTTTTAGTACAGAACTATCGAAAATAAAATATTTGAGAATGTCCATATAAAGTAGCAGGCTAGCAGCACTGAGAAGATAGGAACAGTACTCTTTCGTGGACTAAAGGTCACTGCCAACAGTAACATTTTTATGAATTGGAGACATTGTAAAGTTTTATTATTGATTTGGATCATATGTATAAATGTAGTAGCTTACTGAAGGAAATTGATTTGTTCTAATAGTAACATTTTATTTAAATTTGGTTCAAATTCTATTTGTCACGTATAGGATGTCAACAATCCCTTTCTCAAGGAAATTCTGTCGACTGGCTCAGGCTCTACAATAGCCTGCATTCTTGTCTATTGCAATGTCACTCCCTTACTGGAAGAAGTTGTCTACAGAGGTTTTTTGTTGACGTCGCTTGCCTCCACAATGAAATGGCACCAAGCAGTTGCAATAAGCTCTCTCATCTTCAGTGCAGCGCATTTCTCTGGTGAGAATTTCGTACAACTTTTCATTATTGGTTATGTGCTCGGATGCACTTATTGTTGGACGGGGAACCTAAGTTCGTCCATCCTTACTCATTCACTGTACAATGCCCTGACCCTGTTCTTTACATTTTTATCATAAATTTTATTCATTTATTTTTAGTAAGTTTGTTCTTCAGACGTTAAAGGGTCAATGAGATTCTTCGAGAACATACTGTCCTATCGTATATTTTACTCGACACCACTTAGAGTCAGGATAAATAAAAATGAAGTGGACTCCACTCGAGTGATCTTGACTAAGATTGAGTTGGTTATTTTGGTAGAATACCAACTTGATCATCTTTGAACGTGGGCTTAAAAATGAAGTTTGACCATTTATAAATTTGCCAAATGGAGCTTAGGTATACGTTAGAAAAACACTAAAGGGAAAGTCGAGCCCCCTATAACAAAAGGCATTTATTGTTGCACGCGTTGCTTTGCTCGTATAGATTTCTTAATTTGTTCAAACGAATCCGACCATCACACGTCAAATTGTAACGCATTGTCTGATAAAGTACTTGATAATTTTTTGAATGGATTTTTTTGTAATTCGTGATGAGTTGAAAACCGTACCAAATTAATTATCTTATCTTCTATCCACAAATAATTCAATATATTATCTATTGGCTTCTTAAATATATTATTTTCTTTTGACTCTTAAATATTTTATCTTTTGGTTGCTCTCTTTCCCAATGTTCCGATGATTACATTATGTAAATAAATTACATATAGAAGCCAATCATTGGGTCTTATAATATTTAGGACACGCAAAACTTTGGAAAGAGTGGAACAACTTGGCTCACTTGGGATGGGAAAAAATTTAATGTATGTGTTATTTAATCAAGTTCATCTAAGTACTCAACATACTATATATCATGAAGATTTGAAATGTAATATGCTCATTTACCACATAAGACTAATTAAACGGCCAATACGAATGTAACAATATGCCTTAATGGGTTAGCCATCGGTCAACCGTTCGAGCTATCTTAAAATGAATCTTACGCAAGGGATGAGTAATGCATAAAGACTCCGACTAATCAAACCCCGTAAAGGCTTTAGCAGAGAAATATTTTAGTAAGACAATTCTATATGCATATGTGGAAAGCCTGTATTTCAAATCACGTCACTTTGAATATTGAGTGGGTTTGTTCGCCCACCTTGTTTCTCTCTCTTACTCACTTGACGTTCGAGATATCTTGACTTGAGTATTTTTGAATTTTAAGTGTTGCGATTTGAGTGGAACCGTTCCATTAAAGTTTCTCTCCCTCAAACAATTACGTTGCCGTTTGATCATAATATTATGCAGCGGTTAAGATTGGTGAAGACTTTCAAGTGAGGATAACGGAAAACGATCCCCTTTAAACTGCACAATAATCAAAATTAGCCTAACGAAGCTATTTCTCATGTATTGCAGTACTTCTTCGAAATGTTAACTGTGGTAATTGCCGCTTTATTCTCCCAATTGTGAATCAACGGCTCACAGATTGGAATTGTTTGATGCAGCAGATCAGAGTTTGAGTCAATGATTGAATTGTAGTCCTTCATTGATGTCATCAACTTTTCATTATGATTTGATTTATTGAAAGTCTTCGTATTTGATTTTGAAAAGAAAGAACAAAAGATACACCATTACAAGAATCCAATCACAGCATAAAAATACAATTTCTTCCTAGTGCCTTAAAATAGTATAATTTTGTAATGTGGACAGTCCAATTAATTTCAAGGGGTTCACACCATGACAACAATTCAATATTGGCACGTTACTAATATTCTATTCTAAGCCGCGCCACCGATCTTGACCCCTTAGTTGGAAGATTATAAGAAAGCCAATCAAGATTATAACTCACTTTGGAAACCTCTGCTCCATCAACATTTTGCCACCACATCCTTTGTCAATAATATTTTTCATGGAAAATGACATTGGTTCTATAAGAAAGAGTCGAGGGACTCAGAAGAATTAATTGTATATGATTATTCTACTTGTACATCAAAGATTACATAATTTACAATTGGAATTATGTAATTGGTTGGTGAAAATTAAACAATTTCCATCAACCAATTACATAATGTCACTTATGTATTATGTAACCCTTGATGTAATCTCTGATGTACATATAGCAAAATTCAACTATATATATTATGTCACGCTCAAGAGCTATGATGCGACTTAATTTATCATTATATGGACCACTTTTTTCTTAATATAGCCTGTAACATCATTCAAGGAAAAAAAAAAGAACTTCGAAATTCTTATAAATGAAAGTGAGAGCGATGTCGTTAAACATACTCAATGTTGTTGAAAAATATTTATATGTTTTCTCTAAGAATAATTCTTGTTGTACACTTTTGTGTACAACAAGTTTGACACTCTTCTCACGTGAGGGGAGTAGCCCACATCCAAGGGGGCAATGGACCCGTGTCATGCTTAATGTACATTTTGAATGTACATCCAGCATGACTCTTTGTCTAATCGCAAAGTGTGAACTCTTTATTCGTAATATTTTGATATGAATATCGTGCTCAGCATGATTGGTAAGAAAGAATCAACATTCTATTGAGAGTAAAGTACTTCTTTTCTACTCATCGTCAGATTCTACTGCCTATTAATGCTTTACTTCCGCAAACAGAGTCGATATCGAATGATGAAAATATCTCAACACACAAAGGATGAAATCTCTATCATCTTTATGCAAACTTAATTTTTATATAGTAATGTGCTACTATTAACATGGCATTTTTACAAGTACAAAATGGACCAAAGAGGAAAAGTGAAACAAAAAGGTTTTTCAGAACAAGAAAAGACACAAGATTACACAACAGCAAAGGAAAAAACAAACTCTACTGAGTGATCTATCAGTCTGCATTATATGCCTTCTTAATCGAGGACTGCTGCTACTCGCTAGACGATACGAGTTTGGATATGTATACAAAGTCGTCTCCTCGTTCCCAAAAATCCTTGCATAAACCATTTCACCAAACATCCCAATCATTGGATCCATCAAATTTGTTGCTGTCCCACCAATGCCGAGCATGGATGAATCCATATAGTTGCCAGAGTTACTGTGATATGGTCGAGACGATGGTAAATGACTTTGATGGTGAAGTTGGGGAAATGTATAGCCTGAGGTTGTAGTCGGTATTAGAACATTATCGCCAGATCTCGGACTCAGAGGCCTTTTTGGCATGAGAGTACCTAGATCTGAAGCCTTGTCTTCAGAGGGATTTGTCGTTTGGCCACGACCATAGAGTGGAATTAAGGTTTTCTGTGACACCTCAGATTTGCAGACAGGACACTGCGGCTGCTGCTGATCCGAGTTTTCTGAAGAGGTGTTAGGAAGAGTGATCCATTGGTAAATACAGGGCCAGCAGTAGAGGTGCCCACAGAATGTAACCACGGGGTCTTTCACGAGGTCCAGACAGATGTTACATTCAAAATCCCCAGAAGGATTAGTTTCAGACTCGTCGAATGAAGAGGATAAGGATTTCCATTTCACCAAGGAAGATCCATCTTCACTGAAATCACTTTCTACTGCTGCCCCTTGGATATATTGTTCCGTCGCCATATAGTCAGCTTCTCAGTCCAAACAATCTGTCATGAAAGAAGATAAGAAGTTCTTGTTAAATTGAACTGAATTATTTACCAACGGGACTGCCAAGAATCAGGCCCCAAAAGCTGTAAACTTCAATATATTTCCTGTCTAATGCCATAAAAGATATGGACGAAAACAAAACCAATGAAAGATCATATCAGGTCATTTTCCAAACTATTGTGCGAGAATACAAGGGTATCGGCCATCTTACAGTAAAAAAAATAAACACTTATGTCCATAGTTTTTCTTCATCCTGTCCTACGGAATTAAATTCCTTCCCTACACATCCTACTTGTATATACAAAGAAAAAGAACAGAAATGAGAACGGTAGGTGAGAAATTAATCTATAATTGGATTTGCAACAATAGCATCCATCAATTCCAGCATAATTTTAGCCAGTAATTCCAACCTGCCTCCCATCCAACTATCTACCCTACCAGTTTGAAATTAATAGAGGAATACCAAATGGACCGGGCAAAATAATTTCTTGCACATTGTCAAAAGCTAACACCAGGCACCCAAAGATGAATTGGTTGAACAATAAAATACTTCTAGAAGTTGCATATAATCTAATCGCTGGTTCACTGGAAAAAGAAAAGTTGAATGGATAAGAACATATATACTATTTTTGTTCTAAATTTAAATTTGACAATTGACAAGAAGATGTTACCTACTTTATTTTAATACATATTCTCCCCTTTTCTTTATTAACCAAACTATTACTAAAGACCAATATTAATACAGATGTCGGTTGAATATGGAAAGGATTCGAATCATGGGACAAGAATTTCGTGGTGATCCCCACAAAAAAAAAAAAAAAAACTCTCTTACCATTTGGATGAAATTAATGTAAAAGATTAATCTTGGACTGTCCATAACTTGCCCAATACAATCTATGAATTCCTTAATCCTAAAGGGATGTTTTCTCATCAGAAAAGATTCTTGAAATCGAAGTGAAGTTTCGAATTATGACCTACGGATTCATAACAAACAAGAACTAAAGAAACCTTAATCAAAACCTAGAATTAATAGACAAGCTCCACATTCTACAATTCTTTCTTTTCACAGAATCAAGAAATCTTCAAACTTCCCAACCAAAAATCAAGAAATCTGAACAAGAAAATTACCCCGTGTTAAAACACTTTACACACAAATCAAATCCTATCACGATTAAGACAAAAATAGCAATTCCTTATTGATCAATCCAATTTTTGACAGTATAGAAGCAAAAATTTATGTTTCTCTTCAGACTGGAAGTAACCCATATCGCAGAAACACTAATATAAATCCCAAATGGACTGAATACACACAAAAGGGAAAGAGAAAAAGACTTAAAAGGTCTATAAAAACAGAACACTAGAAATTTCTTGAACATACACACACAAAATCATATATCAGAAAGATGGAGAATAATTCATACCAAGCTACGAAGAGGGTCTTCTTGATACTCAACAATTACGCAAAATCTAATGGCTTCGTTCTTAAAATTGCAATGTAAATAAAGAGAGAAGAAGATGAAGATTTTCACAGAAAGAGAGAGAGAGAGACGAAAGAGAGAACAGCGTGGGGATGAAGCTTGAGATTGCGTGGATATGGTCTAAAGATGAGGGGGGCCGTTTCTGCTTTAGCTCTTATATACACACAAACTGTAAATAACGACAAGGGCTATACATACAATTTACAATGTATGTATAGGTGCGGGAGTGACGTAAATGCAGAGGAGTTACAGTCTTTGTTGACACTTCTGGATAAATACATGACGTGGTCCGAACGGAAGGGGATGAAAAATTTTTAGCCACAATTTCGCAATTTTCTTCTCTTCTTTTGACCCAAATAGGTTATGTTTTCTTTGAGGGATATTTTTTTGATTATTCTATTTTTTAGACAAAATAAAATTTATTTTCTCAGTTAAATTTTTCTTAAGTGCAGTCATTCAGTATAACTATATTGCCTTTTTATTAAGATGTTCATTTATCACTGTCTATATTAGAAATTATAATATTCTACGTCAGATTGTCACAACCTATTGTTCGTTACAAATGTTTCATTTGACAGAAAGTGTTAAAAGGATCGTTTGATATTCACGTGAAGTCAAATCGAAAGGGTAAAATAGATCAAAATTATTTTCTTTTTAAAAAAACATTTCGAGCGGTGTGTTTTTAACTTTCATCAAGAAATTCAAATACTTTCATTAAAAAAAAAAAAGTTAGGTGGCCAAATTAGAAAATAATAATAATAATGGTCTGAAGTGAGTTCATCATTTGAGTTTTTGACCTTGATTGCTGTTTTTATTTTTTATTTTTATTTTGTTTTTTGTTTTTTGTTGAGATATTTTTAATCTGAACAAACGACAACAATTTACTAATAAGAAATATTCCAAACGAATTTTGGAAATCCCGGCACAAATGAGTTCTCCTTGTGAAACTTATTTTTACGACTAGTAATCTGACTGAAAAATATGTATTGTGTATATTTATATGAGTTCTTTGCAATAAATCCAAATATCTTTATAATTTTAGTGAAAATCTATTATTATTTTTCCACTTAAAATTAGTCTCAATTTATGAAAATTCTTTATTCCTTCTAGAGTTCTAATGAAAAATAAGTTGATCTGTATATGCAAAATTATCGTAAGAGATTCGTATATAAATACATCGTTCTCTATGCTTAAAATCACCATACAATAATTGCAAATTATATTTGAATTTCTAACATTTTGGTTAACCTAAAATTTTGTCAAATTTCTCTGTCACATCTCCAACAACGTCATAATTTTAATTATCTTTAAGAATATTAAAGATTTAGATTTTAATAGTCAAAGTCATTCCATAAATCATATCATCATAATCTTTCATATAATATATTAATAAATCCATATTATAAGTATCATAATGCCATCATATCGATAACTCTATAATTTATTATATCGTAATCGTTGTAATTATGCTCATAGTATTTCAATAAATTTATCATTGTCATCATAATATATTTTCATTTATATTTTGTAGATTATAAGTTATGAGTCATAAGACCGTTTAAATAAAAAGTACATAAAAGTTGTGGTTCTAAATTTTTTTTTTTTTTTGAATAAAAATAATATTTGATCAGCCTATAATTTAAAAAAAATTAAACCAAGCATGCTTAAATCAACACGTGTTTTTAAATATTACCTAACGTATTTTCATTATCACATTTTGACAAGTACTTCATTAAAGAAAATGAGCCTATAAACACCTTTTAAATTTAGTCAAATATTTTCGAGTATCATAATAATCATTGTTTTGAAAATTGTTTTTAGCTAGTTTCCGATTAATCTATTTTAGATTATAATAGGTTCAAATCAAAATCAAATTATAAATATAGTACTACATCAAATTGGTTCAGAAACTAGAGTACAATAGTAGTCGGCTCCATGTAGCCCCGAATAAGAAAAACTAGGACTTACTAATTCAAACCAAGCTCCCCGCAATGTTCTTGTCATTATTTCAATAAACCAAAGTTAAAATGAGTGTATAATAATCCAATAAACTAATTATTGAATCGAATAAAAAGGAAGAAAGCCAAAAGTAATTGTGAATCATGAAAATAAGTAATTTGTATGCAACATAAGGAAAAATTTAAGTATTTGGACATTAGAGTTACTAAATATGAAAGCAATTTCATCAAACACCAGAAGTTTCTAGATAAAAGAGTTGTAGCCTTATTTTCAAGTGTCATAATACAAGAAAGAATTTAAGGAAGATGACCCATCTAGAATGTCATGCTAAGTGTATATTTTTCCAATTTGGTAGCTGCCATCATACCACATCACATGTATACAGTAGATTATTTGTCTGTCGTTTATGGCATGTTAATTGGATACAGTATTTAACAAATAAAAAAAACCTAATGTGTTGTCAATTGTACTCTCTCTTTAATGCATCAAAACCCACTCTTCATGTTTTAAACCGAATATAGTATTTAAATGGACTAAAGAAAAAGGCAAAGTAGTTAGTTTTTTTTATCGTGTATTGGTACGAGTACTAAACACACCTTAATATGGTAAAGAGATTAGGGGTCCATTTCACATAGTTATTGAAATGTCAAAAGTTACTTCTAAGATTAACAATTTGAATAACTTTTTGGAACTACTTTATCGTTAGGAGAACTTTAAGAGTAAATTAATCTATGATAGTTTTCTAAAGAAACTCGGGTACAAAAAGTAGGAAGTAAAAGTAGAACTCTTGTTAAATAAATCTTAGATAATTTTGAATAATATAATCCGGACTGTGATTGTGATCACGACGGATCGAGCTTGCAATTTGAGCAGGGGCGGATCCACGTGGGGTCATGTAGGGGTCTAGTGACCCCACAAAATTTTTTGGTTGCTTGTTTTTTTTCCTCAAAAAATCTGTAGTTATTTGAACCCTTTAAACGACAAGATACAACTCTTCTCAAATTTATATATTAGACGAAAAAACCTACAGTTGCCTTTTACGGTCTACTCTGATGCGCTCATTACGGGAAGTCAAATGAAATTGAAACATTGCATTCTTAATACCATTTTGAAGTACTCACGGCCTAATTATTTCTTTTTATCTTTAATGGCGCGCGAACGGCCACTCATAGCAAAAGTTATTCCAAACTAGTATTTCAAGAATTTCGATAATATGCTAATCTCAAAAATTTGTCGACGATTATATGCTAGTCGAATCCACAAATTGCATACGTCATCTAGAAGCTCGTTTTGAGAACTATATCGTAGTTATACCGAATGGTCCAAACGGATATAAAAAACAGTTAAATATGCGTCAAACGTATTCTCAAAAAGAGACGTCTAACTCGTATTTCTTTAAAATCGATTTGATAATATTAATAATGATATAATTATACGACGTTTTCTTATGCTATTAACTTATTTTCATCTACATTATATATATTTTTTTTTTTAAAAATTGCATTTTATTTTTGATCCCACAACTCTGGATCCACCCCTGAATTTGGGTACTACTTTTGACTATGGTTGCCACTTGTCATCACTTGGACGGTTCAATTTCTTGAGAAATTTCTAGAAGTAGAAGCATCTAACTTTTTGAGGTTATGTTAGCTTGGGTTGTCCACGAGTCACTATCACTATGCATGAGCTCGTTGAAAAGTCCTGATATTTCGTTCTCCATTCGTTCATCACATTCACATTTTGAGTACTGAATCAACTCCTCGTGCGTTTGAATTTGATTTAATATGGTTGATGAGTTAATTTAATTATTTATATTTGAACTCATATGTTTTGTAATTTTTAATTTTATGAAAAATAATGAGCTCAAAAAATAGTTCATAAACTATATGATAAAGATGGTTTGTTGAATTATTTTTGAGTAGCGGTGCTTGACATTGTAGAGTTTTCCGGTTGGTGTTAGGGTGCTTCATTGTTCTAGGATACAAAAAGTTTTTAGATGTGGTGGGAGTTCTAATTGTGTTTTCGATGAATAATTTGGAAGGAATTAGGCCAATATATAGACTTTTAAGTGATATGCATGGTGTCATGATGAAATGACAAGCTTCTTAACAAGCGTAGATGAAGCTCTTTGACTAGATGAAAAAATGATTCATTTGAAAATGAGGAAATGGAACATCTTATAGATTGATTCACGCACGCCCAGTAAAATAGTAGAGTAAACATAGCTGTATAATCTACTTACATATATACATTTGCACATATTTTGTCCTATTTGATATTCATATCGAAAGTAAGCTTTGAATGTCGAGTGAGAAACAAAATGAAAGAACCTTCAGAAAACCTAAATATACCGAACGGAAAATTCAAATTTTCAGAACAAGACCTCATTGACCCATTTTAATCACCATTCTTTATCAGGACAATTATTCTTAAAATAAACTTTGTAAAACCTCGATCGGATAGTGGAGATGGCCGAGTTGGTCTAAGGCGCCAGATTAAGGTTCTGGTCCGAAAGGGCGTGGGTTCAAATCCCACTCTCCACATTCTCTTTTATTTTTACCTTCCCTGGCCTTAATTGGATCATTCAGACTACACCAATATAGTGAGAGGATTGGCCTCTCTTTCAATTTTGATAGCAGCCATTTTATTATGTTGGTAAGCTATTCTCCGTCCTTTTTCTTTGCGTGGGAAGTATGCTATGTCACTCAATCATAGTCGTGGAAGTGATATAATTATCAATTAGAACATATCTATTCCTATGATTAGTACTGTATACCAAACGTATTGTACGTGTTTCTTTCTTGGGTTTTACATTTTTACGTCGAATCTTTGAAAACAGATTCTGATCATGGTAATTGGTGGAAGCTTATCAGCAGCTTGGCTAACATTTGCTCTGATACCAGCCTCATGTGGGCTGGTATCCTATTTGCAAAATAGTCCCTCATTTCTGCAGCAGTATAATTGGCTCTTTAACTGTTGCTTCAATTGGACTGATTTTGAATCTGGTGCTGCTTCTCTGGAGTTTACTTATTTTTTGTTTTCTTTTGTTGAAGTCTCCATGTTAGAACACATTTGGCCCTGCTTAAAAGCATATATTTAAGTGCTTATTTGAGTTTTAAATTGGGAACCCTCATTTTATTTTGATGTCTTCATTATTGCCTAGGAGGAATGTTCCAAACAAGTATTTTTTTTTGAATAACTAATTGGATGATATATGCTCTGAAATAATTTAAAATAGCTTATACCATCTTATGCATATAAAAATTTGAAAACTTAGAATGAAAATTTTGTATGGCTTTCTTGATGTTGAATTAAAGGCAGTAAAACGGCTAAAAAAATATATTATTTAATATCCTTAATTTTTTAAAATTCATTTTTTCTTCAATCTTACTTTAAACCACACATTGTGTTGATAAAATAAATTTGTGGCTATTGCATGTTTTTCTTCTTACTTAATAGGTGTGGATTAAGAAATAAGATTTATGATATTCCTACTGCCAATATGAGCCTAGAAGGGCATGTAGCTATGTCATGAGAAGAATGACATTAATATTGAGATCATAATAGTTTTATAATATTCGTGAGTTTGAATACTGAATCTATAATGTAAGTAGTCTTTCCGTAAAATTCATATTGTTTTGGAAATTCATGCATTTAAACGACAATGTTCTAAAATGCACGCATATACTCTGCATGTGCCCGCATATGCTCGATGCGTTTTCGAAATGTCTCGCATATGGGGTATGCGTGTGATAATGCAGTCAACTCATTTTATTGATCGCATATATGCAGGCTTAAATGCCAAAATACGCATGCGTTTATGTTTAAAAATTGTTTCAAAATTAGCCTAGCTAAGCTAGCCCATTTTTATAACTTAACAAAATCAACTAACCCAAATCACCCAAGCTTATGAATTATATACTACAATGAAGGTTTTGATGTTTAGAAAAATAAAAACAATTTTTTTGTAGAATTGAAAATTATCTGCGCTGAGTCTCCTTCTTCTTCGGTCTTCATCTAGTTTTACTAGCAAGTGATATTAGTAATGTACAATCTTGAATTGTTGATGGTTGTGATGATGAGAAGATTAACAATAATATCTTAGCATCTACAAGAAATAATAGAAATTCTCAAGTTAAAATAAGGGAGCGCGATGAAGATGATTTTGTATCGAATGACACGGAAGATGACTTGAAAGAAGAAGTGGAGATTGAATTGGAATTCAATAAAGAGTCCTACAAGGTTTAGGATTTTTTGAAGTCAATTTGAAAATGCATGATTACGGATATACTTTGTATAAGCACGCATATGTTTGTAATGTTTGATGTTCGATCGAAACGCATTGTCGCACATTACCCATTTTCGAACCTTAGTAAAATGTAGTAGTGCATTGGGTTTCTCGTGTAAGTGGTAGCCTTGGCCTCACGGTTGAGTCTTCTTTAAGAAAAAGCAAAATTAGGGAGTAAGAGAATTCGATAAGAAATCGAATTGCAATTGATTAAAAGGATGCTCTAAATAAAGAAGATCGATTGTCTTGACATTTATTGTAAGAATTATGTCTAGTTATTTTAAAGCACATCACTAGAAGGTCCCTTTGAATAAAGTATAAAGTAATTCATGCTTGTGGTTAATGAACTTTTTGAGTAATGTTATCGTTTAATATAAGCTTCAACTATGGCATGTTCACAAGGCCTTATTCCCATTAAGATTTAATGCCTTTGTTTGGCAAATATTAATGGTCAAACTTCATTTCTAACACGTCTTTCAATGACTTACAAATATTATTCATTTATTCACAACTAATTTTTATTATTTCTAATTAAATCATTTATGAATTCTTTCCATGATTACAAATCACATCTACTAAATTTCTAAATTTTAAACAATTAAAGTTCTAATGGAGTGTAGTTACTCAAATGAACAAAACTGAAGTATAATTACTTGATTAAATTAGAGTTAAACAACAATTCTCACAAATGAAATTTAGCACGTTTGATATAGATTCTTTAAAACTTATTTTCAACATTCATTCTCTCAATAAATTCTATATGATTGTAACAATTTTTTCATTTAATGGAATCTTTCTTATGTAGTTTTTTTTTTTTTTTTT
>CAIGRB010065788.1:38578-73437 GCA_903798255.1 Fraxinus quadrangulata
AAATAATATTAAAAGTAAGCAAATAAGAAGAATATGATGGGCAGATGAACTGAATACTTTATTAACAACCAATTGAGAGTAAATACAATTATGCAACTAAATGTCTAATCAACTAAATGAAGAGCCTAGTATTTATAGGAGAACCTTCCAAAACCCTAAAATAAGGAAGATAGTCAAAAATTGCGTAAAATTCAAAAATAAGGAAAGAAATCTGCTATTCGCTCGAGCGAGAAGCGGACGACGGGCTGTCGCTCGAGTGAGAGGAGCAGCATTGGAACAGAAACCCGTTCACCCGTTGTCGCTCACACTCGGGCGACCGTCTAGCGCCGTCAATTTATCTTTTTTCCTTCTTGGACCCTTTTTTGATATTTTCTAGCCCAATACTCCAAGAAGCGAAACTCTAGAATAAATTTGGACAGGATTTGGGTCATAAAACCCAACAATCTCCACCTTGACACAAAACTCTCCAACACTCGAAAATACTCATCATCTTCCACCATATCCAAACACGGATACAAATGAACCCAATTCTCGGGTTCCCAAAATTCACAACGAATTCAAAATTGATCAAACAGGGTCGAAACACACCATATAGCAGAATCACCATTAAATGCTTTTACTGAAAGCCACTGACTAGACTCATCACCTTCAACAACTTCAAAAAACATGCTCATCCAAATCAGCATTCCCGTACCTATTTTCAATAGATCTCTCCCTAGCCTTTGAATATAATTGAACCGCAAACTGTGATGGTAAAGCGGAATTACCCATATCTCCCAAACTCAACAGAGTAGTATTCTTCAAATTATACCCAGATTCAACTCCCAATAGTACTGTACCAAACTGAATATCAACCACGGTATCAAACCTTTGCTGATGTTTCTTCACTGATTCTGTTCATCCTTGCAAGATGTATAATTGGGATTTTCTCCGCCCCTCCAATACAACATGGATACCCTTCCAAACCTTTAAGACTCCGCCTGCACCAAGGAACGTGCATCCTCTCCATTCCAGGGTACTCAGCGAGATGATGTTTTTTTTCAAGTCTAGAATATGTCGAACTTGGCCAAGTATTCTTATTGTTCCATCCACCAACTTCAATCTGATTCTACCAATACCAACTACTAGACAAGATTCGTTGTTTCCCATGACAACGGCCCCTTGCGTTACCGTTTCATATGATTCAAACAAATTCCTATTGAAACTCATATGAAACACACCAGTTGTATCCAAAATTCACTCATCGTCAGGCTTGGATTCCATGTCAGAAATAGTCAAAAAAATCTCCATCACTTATAAAATTCTCTGCGATGCCAACTTTACCTGAAGTCTCTGATTGCCTTTCACTATTTGCAGCTAAATTACCTTTACCCTGCAACTTCTCGTAATCCCTCTTGATGTGTCCCTTCTTATTGCAGTAATAGCAAACCCTATTGCTGAAATCCACCATCGACTTGCCCCTTCACCAATCACCACTAACTACAAGAATTTCATCACCTTTGGAACCAGCTCCAACCAGATGCTTCAGTTTCTCCTTTGAGATCAAAGTATCATATGCTTCTTCAATGGTGAGTGTGTCACGACTATACATAATCGTGTCCCTAAACGATGAAAATGAACTAGTCAGCGAGCATAACAGGATTAAGGCCAAGTCCTCTTCATCATATTTTACCTCTAACGTCTTCAAATCAGCGACAATCTCCTTAAACACAGCCAGATGATCTTTTAGTGATCCGCCTTCTGCCATGCGATGAGAATAAACTCTCTGCTTCAGATGCAATTTACTGTTCAGACTTTTGGTCATGCACAATTGCTCCAGTTTCAACCATAATGTAGCTATTGTCTTCTCCTTCAAGACGTCCTGAAAAATGTTGTTAGATAGATGAAGATAAATCAGTGAAAGTGACTTTCGATCCTTCCGTTGCTTCTCCTCTGTTATCCAAGTTGTGGGCATTTTATCAAATCTCAACAAAACATCATCCAAATCCATCTGCGCTAATATAGCTCTCATCTTCACTTGCCACAACGAAAATCTTGTACTACGATCCAACAATAGAATATCATACTTCATGGTAGCCATCGACAACAAAAACCTCGAACGAATCAAATCATTGCTCTACTGAACCTTAACTCTGATATCACTTGTTAGAAATTTGAGGAGGTGATGTAGCGTGATATGAAGTATAGATCGCAAAAAAAAAAAAAAGATTAAAAGAAAACGAATAAGAAGAAAAGAATTGACAGAGAAACCGAATACTTTATTAACAATAAATGGAGAGAAAATACAATTATGCAACTAAATGTCTAATAAACTGAATGAAGAGCCTAATATTTATAGGAGAACTGTACCAAACCCTAAAACAAGGAAGTTATGTCAAAAATCGTGTAAAATTTGAAAAATAAGGAAATAAATCTGCGACCTTCGCTCGAGCGAGAAGCGGGCGACGAGCTATCGCTCGAGCTACAGTCCAGCGAGAAGCGGGCGACCGGGTTTCTGCTCTAATACTGCTCCTCTCGTTCGAGCGTGATTCAAGCGACCGTCCAGCACCGTCAGTCCATCTTTTTTCCTTCTTGAACCCTATTTTGACATATTCTAGCCCAATACTCCAAAACGCGAAACCCTAGATCCAATTTGGACAAAATTTGGTTACAAAACCCAACAAAATCTTTGGTGGCTAGGGTACTTAAGATAGCGTGGAGTGTGCTATCACTCTTAGAGGGTTCTTGAATTTGAGATTGTGTTGACAAAAATTGAGGCTGAGATAATTGAGATGGAGGTGCAGTGTTTTTTACATAGCGGAGGCAAGTAATAGCCTGGTTGACACCAATCTAGTAAGTTTAGGAGGTTGAGATACTAAGGCAAGAGCCAATTACTAAACGTGCTTGTCTTACGTGTTATCACTCTTTTTGGCATCACAAGCCGATAGAAAAGCTCGTTGCTCTACTGAGTTAGTTTAAATAACTAGAACAAAGTAAAACTAATGTCACATACATCGAGATAACGTGTATCTAGAAATGTACATTTTGAAACCGTTGCACCCACGTCCCTAATCATCGGGAAAAAAGTTTATCTGAACGTTATATGACCAGACATTAACCAGACAATAGACTATTTCAAAAAAAAAATTCCTTTATTTCAAAACAAATCAGACGATGACTTCATTTTTCATTTAAAAATTCGAATATGGTTCCTTGATATTCATGAAACCTATTCTGTAGCTTGAACCCATAGTGTTAAATTACCATTTAATGTTTAAATAAACGTTTTTTTGTTAAATGGGACACGAATGTCACGATTCTAAAAACGTTAGAGAATGTGTGCAACAAATAGTAGGTTGATGACATAGTTGACATACTTTTAAAAGGTCAGGGACCCGGTATAAAATTTACCGTACAATCAAACGTGCTCGACAAACTATGTCTTCCATTTTTGTCACACACACTGTAATTTTACTGTGAGTAGCTATGGCATCTGGATCTTCATCGAGTCGGCCCATCCATCCCGGGTCCAAACCGTTTGCTATCCCGTCAGATGATGTTCTCTGCTCCTACGAGGATTACGGCAATCCGGATGGGAATAATGGATACCCTCCCGACCTGTCGATTGGAGCTAATTCCACTGAGGTATTCACTGTCTTCGAATTATGTTAGTTTCATATTATTCTCTTTTAGGGTTTCTGATTTTTAGAGCTATGATGGGAAATTGAGTGTTGATTTCTGGTTAATCGTAAATTTAGTCAAAGCTTAAAGCCGCTATTTTGGAGTTAGGATGAATTGAGATGGCAAACCAATAAGTAACAGTAGATAATTTAAGAGTAAAGAAGTAATATTTTGTACACATGCCATGTATATGGCTTTAAACTGCTGTTTTATTGCAAGGTCTTTTTTTTTTTCTTTTAAATTTGTGTGGGGGTATCTTATATATGTAGTTTTGAAAGTTTAACATGGATCAGGAGTGCAATTCAATGACTTCACTGGCGAAAATGAATTGTCTGTAGTAAAATGAGGAATGCAGGGTACATAGCCAAAAAATTTCTTTTTTATTATCCACAGAATTGACAATTATGATCAGCATAATTGAGGTCCAGTTCATCATATGGTTGATGAAATTATTTTGAAAGTTTAACATGGATCAGGAGTGCAATTCCATGACTTCACTGGCGAAAATGAATTGTCTGTAGTAAAATGAGGAACACAGCGTACATAGCCAAAAATTTTCTTTTTTATTATCCACAGAATTTACAATTATGATCAGCATAATTGAGGTCCAGTTCATCATATGGTTGATGAAATTATATTAATGTTTGTCATGCATCTTTGTTTTAGTTGTCCCTTATATGAAAATTTCAGGTGTCTTATTTTGATAGAAAATGAATTACCTCTACATTGAATGCTAAACTTAAATAAATAAAAGTGTCCACATCTAGCAGCTTAAGCTTTTAAATGATGTGGTTTCCAAATGATATGAGAGCCAGCAAGGGTACTAAGTTCAAGTCCCTTGTCACTCATTGTGAAAATTGTGCACTTGTTAGGTCTTTGATAAATAAATAAATAAAATCATCTAGTCTACACTTGAGAAGCCTGTTGAATGCTAAATATAAATGAAAAAAAGGTGTTTACTTTCTAAGATGCTAAAAGCTATGAGGTGTTCATTTATGAAAATTTCAAGCATAAACTTTTTAATTTACTGACCGAATCACTTGACTAACAATAACGGTCTCCACTAGCTGACTTCACTTTTGAGCGTGCCCACATTTTCCCCAGAAAGAGATGGATGGAACAAACCCTTTCATCAAATGAATATAGTCTGCACGTGTGGCGACGTGATATAAATATGTAAATCCATCACTTCAACATTATTTAAACTTTGAGATGAGTAGTCAACAGGTTCTGATGGATGTACCTAATACATTGTTGCTGAATTCTTTTTCTGATTGATATGGCAAAGAAGCATTCAGACAGAACCCATGTTTTTATACAGAAAAAATAAATAAATAAATAAAATACGGTAGGAACTTAGAAGGCAACTGCAATAATTCTAAAGAAAACACAAGAAAAATGAAGTTTAAAAGAGCTGTGTGCAAAACATATACATGGATATACCTTTTAGTTTCAAATAAGTATGCATTTAGTAGATAGGGTGGAAAACTTAGAGGGCGCCTGCCTCTTACTTTGACGTGTCCTCAACAAACTGGTAATTCTTATAAAAATGTTTAGAAGAGTTGTGTGCATGCACACACATAGAGAATATTGTCTGCACGTGAGGTGACATAATACTCAACATAGTTTAAAATTTGAGAGGAGTAAAACATGTGCTTATAGCTTTCAAATGTAATTTTTTTTTCTCTAATTGTTGAAGTTCACTTAAAAATTATTTCTAGCTCCCCTGTTGAAAAATCTTGTCTACGTCCCTGGTGGCATGTGGGCTACATAAAAAATATTTTACGTTCTCTTATGTGGTTCGAATGTCGTACAATAATGTGCAGGTGATAACAACTATGTATAACAATCAAAACCTTCTCCCAGTGGAAATGCTTCCACTCGTATAAAGAATCTCAATATGCAAGTACTTTGGCTATGTAGAAATAACTATTTAAGATCTATAACTGCGTATAAATTGTAGTGTATGGATGTCAGGTGGCGTTATTTGCAGAAAAAGTTTACATGTAGTTTTTCATGTCATCTTAAATAGGGGTTTCCACATTAATAGTGGCAAATAACTGTAGTGCAGGCAATGAAGTAGATGTGTTACACAAGACAAAGCCGTTCCTTTCTCAAAATTTTGATATAGGATTTTAGTCAAACCTCTTATGTCATTGGGATAGATTCCAATGAATATTAGAACTATTTTAAGGGGTTACATGAGAAGGTTTTCGATAGATTCTAAACGGAAGAATGTTCATACATCCAAACTCCCCATCCAACTCTTTATTTCTCATATTCATTTTCAATCGCACATTCACACAATAAAATATTTTGCACGTAAACCTAAAATTTTTCTCCACTTTTTAACCACACATTCTTCAAAAAAAAAAAAAAAAATTACTATTCAAAACATCATCCCCCCTAATTTCTCTTTATAATGGCTATCAAACAAGGGCTTAGTATCCTATGAAGCTATTACCCTGTAGTTGTGTGTGTGTGATGGGGGTGGGGGGGCTTTAGGGACTTTAAGAAGTCTCCAGTTGTTTGCATCATTTTAAATTTTTTTAATATCTTGTAGTTAGTTGTTGTTGTTTGGGTGTTGATCAAGGCTATATTGAGCATCTTAATGGTTTATGCTCTCAATTTAGCAGGAATTCCACAAAAGTAGAATGGCGAGATCATCTGTTTTTCCTTCTGTCTCTTTCGGCCCACCAGAAGATCCTTCTTTTAATCAAGATCTTATCTCTACTGTTGAAAATACTGTGAAGAAGAATACAGACCATCTCACGCGTTTTCTTGAAGGAATTAGTTCTCGACTGTCACAGTTGGAATTATATTGTTACAATCTTGACAAATGTATTGGTGAAATGCATTCTGAATTAGCTCGTGATCATAGGGAGGCAGAGTTGAAGCTAAAATCTCTGGAAAAACACATCGGAGAGGTGAGTATATTTTAATTTAATGTATCATGACTTTCGGTCACTGAAGCTATAGAAAACCAGATGAACCATTATAAATCTCCTTTGCTCACGTCTCACTTCTTGTCTGTGCGTGTCTCTGTGTCTCGTGCATTTATGTTTGTACATTTTTGCATCTTTGGTATTCACTTGGAAATACGACTGTATTTAAAGGGATTCTAGATTGGATGCCAAGGGCCTGGTCTTGTTTTTAGAGCGTCAATACATTTGCTGTTTCTCTGATTGTCTGGATATGAAGTCCAGCCTACATCTTCAAGTGCTAGCGATGAACTAGTTTCTTATGTTATTTAACGCAGGTCCACAGGTCAGTGCAGATCCTAAGAGAGAAGCAGGAACTTGATGAAACTCAGAAGGAACTAGCCAAACTGCAGCTTGTGCAGAAAGAATCATCTTTGGCAACCAATTCTCAACAGAGCGAGGAAGGAGCTTCTCTACCCGCTCCCGATGCCAAAAAGAGTGATAACTCATCAGACAATCAAGGTCAGCCATTGGCAGTTGCTCTACCCCATCAAGTAGCTTCTCAACCTTCGGTACCTAATCGGCCAGTTGAGCACCAGCAGCCTCCTGTGGCTCCCCCGCTGTCAATGCCTTCGCAGAGTATGCCACAAGCAAAGGCATATTACTTGCCTCCACCAACTTCATCACAATTATCTCAGGCTCAATATCTACCAACACAATCTCAAATTCAAGATCACTCGAGAGTGGCAGCACAGTTGACCCAATCTCAAGTAAACCAGCCACAACAGATTCAGTCATTACCTCCATATCAGCAGCAGTGGCCACCTCAGCATGGTCAACCACCACCACCTCAACTGCCATCTGTGCCTCCACAGATTAGATCCTCATCTCCAGCAGTGAACCCTTCCTACCTGTCTAGCCAACCAAATCCTTCTCCACCAGAAATGACGGCTCCTAATAGCATGCCCATGCAAGTGCCATTTTCGGGTCCATCTCAATCTGGGCCTACTGGTTCTGAGGGTATTATGCCTTATGGGCATGGTGGTGCTGGCAGACCAATTATATCGCAGCCTCCAACACAGCATGTCAAGATTGCATACAGTGCACAATCTGGGGATGTGTATGTACCTAGTGCGACTCGTCCGATACTTCCTATGGGAAACGCTTATGCTATGTTTGACGGTGAAGGTGGAAGGACACATCATCCACCCCCACAACCTCACTTCCAACAAAATGCTTATCCTCCTAGTAGCATCCCCCTCCAGAACTCTCTGCACACGGCTAATTTGATGGTTCGTCCACCACAGTTCATGCGCAATCATCCCTACACTGAGCTGATAGAGAAGTTGGGAAGCATGGGTTACAGAGGTGATCACGTTGTTGGTGTAATTCAGCGACTGGAAGAGAGTGGTCAGCCCATTGACTTCAACTCTGTGCTTGACAGATTGAATGGACATTCTTCTGGAGGTTCTCAGAGAGGATGGTCCGGCTAAGAGTAATCAATCGTCCTAATTGCCTGTATGGTTTCTGACTTACATTTATCTTGCATCGAATAAATGGTGATAAGATTTACAGGTTTTTAATACATGGGGATGATGAGATACTTCTTATACTTTGTAAATCTCTAATCTCACACAACTGCTTTCAGTATTTTGCAAATGAAAGAGGTGAATTCAAATGTTTTCTTTTCACGTTCTCAATCTCTCTCTCTGGAACAATGAACGAAGAGAAGTGTTTGTTTGGGAGAGATTATTTGAAGTGAAAACTAATTTTTTTAAGATTGCATGGTTAAAAAATAAGGAAAGTTGGATCCATGTGCAAAATTATTTTATTGGAAGAATGTTTGATTAAAAATAAGTTTGGAAAAAGTGATTTTCAAATAAGCTATGCCATACAAAAGCTTAGTATAGTATACATCCTTTGAAGTTTGCAGTATTTGAGTGGCATCTTTGGTTACCAAATTAAAACATTTATGACAATCGAATCACTGAAATTTAGTTGATAAAAATGTTGCCAATACACACATCACCGAAGACTTAGCAAACCAATATAGATGTAATATTAATAAATTGAAATAACACAACATTAGTTTAATCAAAGTTGCTTATACATCCACAGATCTCCAATGCTTTTAACCAAAAAAAGTAAGCATAAATTTGAAATAATTTTCTAAACAACGTGAGATTTTGCTGGGGCTCTTTTTCCTGCCAGAATCAGAGAAATGTGCAAACCTCTGCTAAATGCTTCATTGAATAGAATCCTTGTCTGCATAGATTGAATCCCTGGCAGCCAAGACAGGACTGCGACTGGGCTCATCACTATCATTCCAAACATAATTTCATAGACTCTTGCAAAAGAAACAACACTATCCCATATCACTGATTTCTCCAGAGAGGGCCTCAGTACGAGGGTTATCGAAATAAGTCCCCATCCAGTGGGAATGAAAACCAACAGACTGTTGAAGAGATCAAGAAATCTGAAATTGGTGAGCAGCATTAGGGCAATGATCCCGAATATTGTAAGAACAAAAATTACAGTCTGAATAAAACGGTAGTAAAGGTGAGCCTTGATGCTGTACTTATTGCCAGTACGTGTTACTATTGCATAAACTCCAAGAACCACTGGTATGCAAATCCAGGAAAACAAGTAGACAGCAATGCTGTTGCTTCCAGCAGCAATGCTAAGCTTATACACCATCGCGTATTGGAAAAAGAAGAAGCGAAGGTTTAGAATTATTTCAGTTACCTTCCCCCAAATACCAGTGGTCCTCAAATGATCTTGTTCTTCATACCACCATTTTTCCCAGCTCTGTTCAGCTTTTGCTGATATGCTACCACGATGCCATATCCAGTTTATAAATTCACGGAAATCATTTACTGTTTTAAGCCACTCAAAACTTAGAGGATTGAAGATGAAGGGGCTCAAAATCCAGGACGCTACCAGAAACCAACCGGCTAGAGTTAAGGCTACGTACACGAAACCAGTCCCTACAACAGGGCTGTACAAAGAATATACTGCTAGTATTAGTCCAAGCTCAATTGCCTTCACAAAATGACTGCGAGCATATAGTCTGTAACTCTCAGTAAAACTCTTGTGCTGTACAACAAAGCCGCGCCCAGTTTCTCGGTATTTGGCACCACCATGAAGAAGGGTTCGACCAAAGTAATGGGAACGAGTTCCCAGGGAAAACATGTAGAATACAGATGAAAGTTGGAGCTGTGTTACAATGAATTCCCAGACAGACGCGAGGAAACCATGCTCAACTATATTTTCAACAATCATTGGCAAGAAATTGAAAAGGCCAAGTTCGATGACAAATCCTTGGCTCAAGATAGACAGAAGTGCTGCATTATGATCCGCCTTACCTGATTTCATTGAACTCTCAAACCCACTGAGGGCCAGATAGAATTGCCCCCACCAAAAGGCATAGAAAGCAAAAACAACCACACATGCGTTGAAGAAGAATCCTACTGAAGTGTAGAAGAAAGAAAGCATCCTGAAGAAGTCCAGCCTATTACCTAACCTGTAGATAAGATACATAGAAAGGGATAAACAATCATCATTCATCAGTGCATTTAAAGAATCTTATAGAAGTGAGGAAAAGGGAAAACATCCTTATGAAGTCCAGCCTACTATCCAACCTGTAGACATCTCGGCTGAGGAGTTGCTCTCCACTCCCACTTGCAATCTTGGCCTCAAACATTGAGATCTGATTTAAGCCAACATCCCTACCCTTGCCTAATTGAATGTACTCGCGGTGAGTGATATTTCCACCCCGAAGTGTGCAATTAAATCCAGCAAAGATATCCTCATTGATGTTAAGCACTCTAGAACCCTTGCTTATTCCACCCCGAGTCAGAAACCAAAACCTGTCAAGCACATCTGGATGACCATAATGCATTCGGATTTTCAAAGGGTGAGCCATAATACGCTGCCCCAAGGTCACAAAACTTGTCTCCTGGGCACACATGAACTGAGCAGGTGATGAGACTGGACCTGTAAATATGTGCTCCCGGAGACCCAATATAGTCGGTTTCTTGATGCCGTGGTTGTGCTGGAATTCCTCCAAAAAGTTTCGCATCTTTAGCGCCTCCTCAAAATAGTTGTCTTGGTTCATATCAATGGTCTGGATTGCATCTCCTCGAGTGAAGATGATGGCATGATTTTGATTTTCTGGTTTCCCCTCTCCAAGCTTCAGGGGATCACCAGGTAACTTGATCCGATAGATTTCCACTTCTCTTTGCAGCTTTTTATCATATTTCACCAGGACTGAGTAATACTCTTTTTCAGCCTTCTCTTTGGACACCGCATCAATGTAAGCAACACGGAGAGCTTCATTGTCTTTCAAGAGATTCAAGATTTCCTCAGCACGCTGATCCTTTTCGACCTTCTGAGTGCCATATAACTGACAAGCAACTACGTAAGTGAATTTCATCGGAATGCAAATTTCATCGACTGAAGTTTTTGAAGGGGATGACATTATTGAGCTCAATCCATCTTTATTATCATTGAGTCTCATGAAATGAAGTTGCTGAGATCCTTCCTTGATGTCTATCTCATGTGTTGAATCGAGAAAAGCCAGCATGTCAAGACCCCGATTGTAGTACATCATTCCCCTAGTCGTGCGGGCCAGTGTCTGGCCTCTATAAGATGCCCATAGCCGAAGATCTCTCAACCTAGTTGTCCACAATTCTCTTTCACTTACCATCCCTTCCCGGTGCATTCTCTCTAAGAAGTTTCTCCACTCATCAGCATGGATAGTCTGCAAGTAGTAGAGGATGGAAATCCCATCTTCATTTTCATTCCTGAGTTGTTCCTTGCTGTATAGCACTTCTTCGTTGTAATAAGGAGTTAGAACGCTGAAGGCTGCCATTTTCTCAATTACGGATGCACGGGGAATATTCATAAACATGGAATTGCTGAAGAAAGAGATTCGTCGTCTTGCTTCACGATTTTCGGGAATTTTTAGCATTGAGTCCTCAGATGTGAGAATCGTGTGTAAACGTCGAAGACATCGATAGAAAATCTCATTGTCTGGACCAGGCAACTCAATAGCCATCTCAAAAAGAACTCTTGCACCTGAAACTGTTGTTCGAGGAAACAGACCAGCTTCCCTCAGCTGATAAATATGTCTATATTCTTTCGAAAAATCTCGAATAGCAGCCTCGTAAAGGGCCTGCAGAGCATCCACTACCTTGTTAAGATCTTTAACAGGAGGCTTGAGTACTAGATTGAGTAGATGGACCAACTTTTCATGGATATTTTCAAGTGCAACCATCTTGTTGCATTTCGTGAATTTCTCCAATTGAATCCACTGATCAATTTCTTGAAAGAATGTTTTGACAATGGAATGCTCTTCACTGTCATGCTTGACGATGGTCAGCAAGAATTGCCTCACACTGTCATATGCTTCAATAACTGCACAACGCATATATTCATTCTTGCTGATCTTAACCCAAAGCCTTTTATCAGGAGCATCAGAAAGTTTTTTTGCCCATCTGAGAGCGAGCCGCACCTCATTGCAGAGGAACGCACATGGCCATTGAATCACCCTGATGTTCCAGTATCTTTTAGGCATTTCCAACAACTCGACCTCATGATCACTGATAATGTCCTCCTCTCTGAATGTCATAATTATTTCATTCCATATCATAACAAATTTGTAGGTCTCGACCTGGTTAGGTTCAAATTTTCTAAAGGGCCTGCCAAACCCATACCTTTGTTTCAATTGGTGAATGGCTACCCTGAACTTGCTTCTATATGTTCCTCTCACGTTCAACAGCTGTTCCTCGGGCAACAAGTTGAACCGAATTGCACTAGCAAAGTACTGAAACCGTAACCTCAAATGTTGCATGTTCCGAATCTCCCCCAGACGATTAAACAAACCAATAATAGAACCAAGAAATGTAGAGTAAATTGAAAACCAAATTTGCAGATCCATCAGGTATATCAAAACAACTGGAATCCACAACCCCCCCAATGCAAATCGGTTGCTGTGTTTAAAGAACTCATGCCACTCATAATCAATGTTCTTGGTATGCAACAATGTTTTCGTATATCCAATCACGGGCTTGATTTGCAAGAAATAACTGTAGGAAAACTTTGTCCCCAGCACAAATATCCAGAAGATTATATACTTTATACTGTCTGAGAATTCTTCCCTAAGCCATCGACCAACGAAAGTTCTGTCCTGAAACCACCAGGACAGCAAACGAAAGATCCTCCAATTTGTATTCTCCAAAAAATTCCCAACACAAGGCAGAATGAACAAAACCAGAGCCAAAATTTCAGGGGCCATAAAAACCAAAGCAAGCTTACAAAAATTCACCACTCTATGATTCACTTCAGGCGACCACCTCCCATCATTACTTCTTTGATCCCAAATCCTCCCATAGAACATCATAAAAACCCAAATCCACCCAGCAGAAACTACAATTTTCAAAACCATTTTCATACCTAACCATTTCATCTCCCTCGAAACCAAACTATAGTGCATTGCTGCATAGAGTAATGAATGCAATAACCTCATTGCGCTCCACGTGAAGAACACAGTCAAGCATCGTGCCTGGACCTCCATACTCTTTAACGCTTCCCATGGATAGCCCTTCTCCTCCCACGCTACAATTACTGCTGCTTGAATGAATAAAATTAACATAATCCACAACTTGTGGAAGCTCTGAAAAATGTTCCAAAACGATCTCTGCTCCACAAACCCCGTTTTCCCCACCTTCTTTTCGTTACTGCTTGTCATGAAAAAAGTACCCAAAATATCAATTGGCCACTTTAGCTCCTTAAAGCACCTCCTGCTCCAAAAGTACTCATTTATATCATCGTAATTTCGCCACGTGGAGTGCGGTGCAGTCCCATTTCTACTGTTCTCGACTTCTACTCTCATTATATAATAAATGGGCTTAACTATTTGATCAAAAAATGCATTTTCTCGAGATAACCAACTAAAAAAGGGACTCCCCGTGTTATTATCTATATAATCTTCCAATAATTTATTCAATTCCATTGCCATATGGTGAAAAATATAACAAATGCATTCGGGAACAAAACGTAAATTAGCAGACTCGCCCCATATTAACAAATATAAAGACACGTACAGAAGCTCACGCTGGACGTTAGGCCTGAAAGCCAAGGTTAAGCAAGAATCTGAGAGCTGGACATTTGGTCTGATGCCGAGGTAGGAGCACCAGTCGGAGTAGTTTTCCAGGAGGCGGCACCGGAAGTTTCGAACAATGGACGGATCTAGAGAGTCCAAGTTGTCAGGTGTAGGGAAGAGGCGCATTTGTGCATTGGAGAGATGCAGGACAAGGTGCTCTCTTTGGTTCTTGACATTAGAGGACTGAAAACCAAAGTGGAGGCCTAGCCAGTCGAGGAGATCGTAGTCCGGATTCCAGGACAAGAATTGTGGCGGGCGGAGGTCACCAACTGCGTGCAGAGCGGCAATGGCAAGCCGGACCTGGGGAAACCGGCGGCAGGGATGATCAGCGGAGAAGTTGTCTAGAGGGATAATGTTGTAAACCTCTTCGGATACTGCAGTATCATCATTTTGGCGATTCATCATCAAGTTCAATTCTTTGTGCTGATCATGCTTTGGCATAAAAATATCTTTACATGCTAGGATTGTAGATGACTTTAGAGACGACTTTGCATAGAGAGTGACAAGTTTAAAATTTTAAATTGATCGTTGGTTGCAGCAGCGGACCCAGGATATCCCGTAGCAAACGTGGATCGTCCATGGTTGTGAGTAATAAAATATTAAGAACAAATTTGATACTCTTTTTCCTTTTAAACAATATATTTTTGATTAGTAATTTGATGAAGAATGTGCAGTTAAAAATAAGAAAAAATTTTGAATTTACATGAAATATTATTTTATTAAAAAAATGTACAGTTGAAAGAAGAGAGAAAAATGTATTTAAAAAAAAGAAAAATCAAATAAGGTCTAAAATTTAAATATAACAATTATATTGTTTAAACTGAACATATATAATTTTGTTGTAAAAATTAACAATATTCAACAAATGATATTGTGGCCAAATTTTGTATAATTCAAATGAAGTGCATGGATTCGAATTTTTACAATTGCATTAAAATCGCTAATATGTAACATATATTATTCTGATAAATTTAATATCAAATTCTATAAATGCCACAATGGTCAAGCGTTCAATATCTTACAGAGGGGTTATGGGTTTGAATCCCCTCCCTTATTCCATTTAATTTTGGCAAAAATTGTAGAATTATTTCACAATAAAATTGTTGGCAAAGAAATTCGAAACGGAAACCTCTCATGTGAATATACAAGTTCTATTCAGTTGAGCTTAGGGGTGGCACTCGGCTCTTACCCACACGAGCTTGGATCGTGCGAGCTCGTGGGTCATCTACAACGAAGCTCGGCTCATCGAATTTTGGGTGAGCTCGCCGCTCATGGGTATTCAGCGAGTCGAGCCGAGCTCTTCGCTCGTCTTTTTTTTTTACACTATACTAAACCTAAAAAATATAATATATACATATTTTCTAAAAAATTTTTAAATATACATTTTTCAAAATATTTTTCTTAAAAAAAAAAAAAAGATAAACACTCCTCATGTATCCGGACTTGGGACCGCTACTTCAATATTGAGTAGGCGGTGTTAAAAATTGTACACGAACAACTTGTTATATATACAATTTTTTAAAAAAATTATAAAGGTATTAAAATAAAATTTTGTGATGAATATGATTAAATTAAATATCACTTACTTGACTACATGCAATTTCGACATATTTATCTTGCAGTCGATAATGAGTGTATTCTCAATCCTTCACGCACATTAATACTTTCAAAATATCTTCTTTTAGTCGACTTATGATCTCGGAGAGAACCCTTTTCCCTGCACTAAAAGCATACTCCAAAACTACAGTACTAACTGGACGTGTTAGTAGATCTTTTGCCATTACAGAAACTATTGGCCATCGACGTTCATACATTCGCCAGAAATCAATTATTTCTTCTGAATTTTTCCTAATTGCATTGTTACTAGTCATATTATGATTAAAGTAATCAATTAATTCACCAGGCAACGCATTTGGACTATTACTCGATATTTGAGTACATGCAGTGGAAGACAAATTACTACTATTACTAGAGGAACCACATGCATATGCAGTTAAATCATATCTATACAAGTTCATGCCTTGGAATAAATTTAAAATTTCAGCGTCGTCATCTCCTATATTAGTGGCAGGAGTAATTGTAGAGTTGGAGGGTACACGAGTAATATGTATACTTATTCGTGAAGCATATACTTCATACATTTTACATAAATTTTGTTCCAAATTTCTATAAATAATAAGCCCGTTAAAAGTTAAAGTATTTGAAATTTGATCAATAACAAATTTAGTACCTGATAAATTATAACGAGGGTCCATGAGACATGCTAACGGAAATAACATGGGCAAGTCTTCCCAATATTTTCTAAATTTTAATTCTATGAAAAATATAACTGAACTAAAATCGGAGTCATCTTTAAGTCTATGAAAATTCCTAACTATTATATACAGATGTTCAAAGACCATAAAATGAGTAGGATAATAAACACCAGACAAAATATTTGTAGAATCATAAAAACTTGTCAAAAATTTTTAAATTTCAAAAACTACAAGCCAATCGTGCTAATTGAAAATAGTATCGCCGTCGTCTCTCATAGGCATACTATTATAAAATACAGTAATTAAATGTTCGAAACATTCACATGATTTTAATAATAAGTATGTGAAGTTCTATTTATGTCATACGTCACTAATAAATATTTTTGTATGCGACACCCAAGTTTTGCCACAAAATTTTTCAAATACTTGTTTTCTACTAAATGCAATCATGATATAGACTAATGCATTCCTAATTCGTTGAATTTCATTCTTAACATGTTTTAAACCGTCTTGTACTATTAAATTAAGAATATGGCAAACACATCGAATATGAAATAAAGAACCGCTGAAATCGAGTTGAAGTACCATATGTAATTTATCGATAACATGCTTATTTACATCAGTGTTATCGAACGTAAAAAAATGAATTTTACTCTTGCATTTATATTCTCTAATAATGTTCATGATATCATTAAATATATTGTTAGTATTGTGCAGGAACTCAATAATTTTAAAAACAATAATTTTTTTATGCAAGACCCAAAGTATGTATATATAGGGTGCAGTTGCAGCTATGTAATATCTTTTATTAATCCCTTTCCATAAATCCGAAATTAAATATATCACATCCTCATATTTTTCGAAATTCGCAATTAATAGTTTTTTGAATTAAGAAAATATTCAGTTGTATCCGAATGAAGAGTATTTCGACTTACCCCAACGTACCTTGGTTGAAGATATTGTTTGACGTAGGAAACGAAATATTGGTTGTCCGCTATTACTGGTGGCAACTCCATTGCGACAACGAACTTCACAATTCTCGTTCGAGTTTTCTCCTCCGAATATATCTACGTAGAAAGTAGCATAGTAGTAGCACCGGCGCCTGAACTACCAAGCTGTAGTTGCTTTGACCAGTTGGAAGAAGCCCATGTTTGCCCGCACATGTTTTGCAGTGACGGTTGATGTGAGTGGTTCCAGTGCATTTTTGTCATGCCAATCGTTGTTGACAGTATTTACATGTTACTTTAATTTTCTGGAAATCCATCGATCACATGGTCAGTTTGAACCAATTTAAAATAGTCGCAACATTTTGCCTTTTTTTCCCCTTTCTCTTCCTTCTTGCATTGGGAATATGTAATGCAGGTTCTTCATCTCGTTTCAAATCACTTGGATGACTACCTTCATGAAGGTCGAAATTTTAAATATTTTATGGAATGGGTAATTTATTTATACCGGCGAATTCATTCTCAAATTGACTGTAGGGCGTGACAGGTAATTCACCTCCAACACCGAACAAGTTTTCAAGAAATGAGCGTGGATCCATTTGTAATTGGAAACTTGTAATTAGATAATTGATATTGAATGTTGAAGTAGAATTGAGAAGTGAATGTAGATTATGTAGTAGTGTAGAAAATCGATTAAAATTAAATGTAGAAGAATATAGAATGAAATTGATAATAAAATGTAGGGAGTAGAGTAGAGAATGAGAGTTTGATAGTAAGTTTAGTGAAAAAATTTGATTGAATGGATGAGTATTTATAAGGGAAAATGAAATTAAAAAAAAAAAAATTGGGGCCGGAACGGTCACTGAATTTTTTCGGTGACCATTCTAGTCCCTTTTTACTTTTTTTATTTTTTTGCAACCTCAGCTCGTGGCTCGCATATTACGTGGGCTCGCTCGGCGAGCAGCTCATCTAGCGAGCCGGCCTGCTCGGCTCGTCTTTTTTACGAGTTAGAGTAGGCTTGGGCTCATTTTTGCGTTGCCTAGCCAACGAGCTACTCGATTCAATTGCTACCGCTAGCTGAGTTACAAGAAATGTATAAAAATAAAAGAACTTATGAAGTATATAATCAGAAACGTTTATTCATTGTAAAAATAAAAAAATTAAAAAAAATTGTTCCGTCGAATCCAACAGCTGGGGCTCGCCGGGTGCTGGGTCCACCACTAGTTGGTTGGCCATCGAGTTCACAAGAAACTTCTTGTGTAATTTTTGCATGGATTTTATTTGTCAAATTGTGCTGTCAATAATTTTGGCGTTAGTGAAGGAAGTAATTTAATCAATGGCCACCAAACTTTGCTATGGTTACTATTTGTCTTGCTCATTGATCTTTAAAAAATTACTCGTTGCTCACTGAACTTTATTATATGTTACTACTTGCTCACAAAAATTTAAAAATTTATTCGTTACTCACTTAAATTTGAACAAAACTACTCATTACTCACTAAATTTTGCTATAGATAATATTGACAAATGATAAGGGTGATTAATAGATAACTTTATTAAATTTTGAGTGAGTAATGTGTAACCTTTTAAATTTCAATTAGTAAACGATAACATATAGCAAAGCTCAATAAGCAAAGAGTAACATTTTGAATTTCGATGAACAAGTAGTAATCTATGACAAAGTTTAATAATCATTGACTAAATTAACTCATAAGTAAAAAGTATAAGTTGTAGAATATTTGTCTCGTGTCATTCATTGTAACTTCGTAAACGTCATATTATTACAAGATAAAAATTTCAACTAACTTAAATAAAAATTAATCGCTAAAAACTATGGACTGGTCCATTTATTTTAATTGTGGACTAATGTCAGTCCTTCTGAAGTGTTATAGACTGCTGATACCAGTTTGTTGTTAAACACGGAGATGATATTGAATTAGTTCAATACTAAGCTATTGGAGAAAATAAAATATTAAGTCACAAAATGAAATAATTGGTTACAAGAACATAAGAATAAAATAATTTGCAGAAAAATTATAGTTTATTATAATATGGAAAAAGAATATAAAAATTATATATTTACAATTTTTTTAACTTCTTTTTTAATACATAATAAAGAGTCAACTATATGTAGACAAATAATAAACACATTATCTTTGTAATCTTTTTCCATATTATAATAAAATTTTCATACTCTGCAAAATTATTTTATTATAATATGGAAAAAGAATATAAAAATTATATATTTACAATATTTTTAACTTCTTTTTTAAAACATAATAAAGAGTCAACTATATGTAGGGAACAAATAAAGAATGTATAAACTCTCATAGTAGAGCCGTAGTTGAAGTAGAATGCAAAAAACAGAATTCAAAATGGAAAAAATCGCGCAAGAGCAAAACAGGTAGGGTGACGCTGCAGCATCACTCTCCAAGCACCATGGGACCGACGCTGCGACGCCGACTCTTTTGCCAATTTTGCATCTCCGTCCAAAAACCTTCCAAGAGTGTTTTTCTTCATTTCAAAGTTCTCGTCGAGTTCAACAAAAATTCATACTGTTAATGAACTTCCAAATATAGCTTCAATTAGAATTCATCAAGTAAACTTGAATGAGATTTCAATAATAGTATTTCAAATAGAATTCTTCTTAATGTGCACTTTAATTATAACTCTGAATTATCTTTAACAGATAATTCATGTCACACCCAAATTCTAACAATTTTCGATTGGAGACAAATTCCACTATAAGGAATAAATTTAAACTCTTCAATAAAAAATACAAACGAAATTTTCCATCAATAATTCTAACTGAAAATATTCTCCAACTAGAGCAAAAAAATGATCTAATAACCACCAAATAAGGCTAAAACAAGCCTTGTAATAGAATCACAACTGAATGTATCAAAAGAAGAATTGACTAAAATCAACACTTTTAATTGCATTCAAACCATCAATAAAATCAACAGAATTGTACCTATGTGAAATCTTATGTCAAAAAATGGGTCTATTTCTAACAATTGAATACGATGACACAGTCGATAATGGTGACAAGATGAATTTACCCATATATTCAAAATTCAGTTGAGAGGTATTCCTGAAGAGGACTCCAAATCAGACTATAATGGTACATAAGCCAATTCTAAATCCACCTGAGTTCTTAAAATATGTTGATTACTTGAAGATTCTGTATTACCCTGTAAGATATATAAATAAGATTTTTTATGTCATATCAATACAACACCGGCTTCTTTGATAACCTTCAGAAATTCACCTTCAACGGTTTACTTGTACCATTTTAAATCAAGAGTACTTAACGAGATAAGATTTTTTTTCAGATTTGGAACATGTCTCACTGCATCAAATGTTCTAATTGTTCCATCAAATATCTGTATTCTGACTCCACCAATATCAACTATCTGATATGGTATGTTATTACCAGTCATCACAACACATTTTGAAACTTCTTCATATGTTGAAAATAATTCTAAATTGGATGACATATGAAAAGTTTAAGCTGTATTCAAAATTCAAGCCTCATCAGGTTTGAAGTTGTAGTCAAACATAAATAAAAGCTCTCCATCACTACTAGGATTTTCTACAATATTTGTTTCTCTTGAAGGTTATGATTGTTCATTTGCAGTTGATTTTGATTTATTCTGCAGTTTATAATAATCGTTTACAAAGTACAATTTTTCTTGCAATAATTACAAATTTTGAAATTAGATTTTAACTTGCCCCTCGGACGACCACCATGAACAATGAGACCATCTCCATAATCCCATATGCTTCATCTTTTCCTATGAATATAGAGTATCGTAGATTTCTTCGATGGTCAGAGTATCACGACTATATAGTATCATGTCTCTAAAAGACATGTATGAGGTAGGCAATGAGCACAACAAAATCAATCCCAAGTCTTTTTCATCATATTTAATTTCTAAGGTTTCCAAATTAGAGACGATTTCTTTAAAAGTAGTTATGTGATCTTCATGAATGTAACTTCGTCATACGATAGAATATAGACGTGGCTTTCCATACAATTTGCTAGTAAGTCTCTTCATCATTCATAATTCTTTCAATTTTAATCATTGCAGCAGCTGACTTCTCCTTCAAAATGTCCTGAAAAATATTATTTGAAAGATGAAGATGTATTTGAGATATGGCATTTCGATCCCTCCATTGTTTCTCCTCCATAGATCAAGTTGTGGGTATTTTGTCAAATCCCAACAACGAATCGTTCAAATTCATTTGAGTGAGTACTGCTCGTATTTTAACCTACCACAAAGAGAGTTTTGTATTGCGATCTAATAGCGAAATATTATATTTTATTGTTACTATCACCAAAAACCTCGATCTTCCCAAGAATTTCAACACCAAAAGCTCTAATACCAATTGTTATGGGCTGAAATATTTTGTCACCAGTTTGTTGTGAAAAATGGAGATGATACCGGATTAATTCAATACTAAGTTGTTGGGGAAAAATAAGAGATTGAGCAACAATATGAAGTAATTGATTACAAAAATACAAGAATAAAATAATTTGTAGAAAATTGAGATTTTATTATAATATGGAGAAAGAATACAAAGATTATGTGTTTACAATATTTCTAACTTCTTTTTAAAATCATAATGAAGAGCTAACTATATATATGGAACAAATAAGGAATATCAAAATCCTCATAATATAGTTGTAGTTAAAGTAAATTGCCAAAAATGTGTAAAACAGAAAAAATCGCACATGAGCGAAATAGATAGGGGTCTCTGTCTAAAAACCTTCCAAATGTATTTTTCTTCATTCCAAAGTCCTTTTCAAGTTCAACACAAATTCTTATTCTCTGTGGACTTCCAAATAGAACTTCAATTAGAATTTTGAATGAGATTTCAACAATAATATTCCAAATAGAATTCTTTTTGATGTGCACTTTAATTAGGACTCTCAATTATCTTTAACAAAAAATTTCGGTCACGTCTAAAATCTAACAAGAAGCTGAAAACGGCTATGCCATGCTCACATTTCGCAACCTCAGTTGAAATGTGCATAGGATGGAGCTAGTTCTCGAATTTGGGCGAAAGGCAACGTTAATTCGATTAGTGGACAATGTTAAAGCTGTGGTGCATGAATTCATGGCACGACATGATCTAATTGCATGCCTTGCGTGCATGTCTGCATGATATCGATTGCTGGTATTGTGTGCAGATCGGGATTTGGACAAGACAAGCAAAGCATGGACGACTTCCGGCTTACTTGGGAGCTGACTCTAGTCCACAATTCGGTTGGCAAAATCATATGACAGGCACATAATGGCGATTATGGCATGACACAGTAGCAAGCCATGATAGAAATGGCTCTGATGGTCAGTTTTCTGTGTAACTAGTACTGAAATATGTTGGCATGATCCTTAGCAAATGTGGGAATCAAATGCATCAAATCTAATGTTGGAATCACATATGTAATCCACAATCATCTTTAAGGCTTTAAATAAGCACAAATTGATCTCCTTTTTATCGATCCACCTCCGAGTCGGAGTTTTTACCTACAAACACAATCTATACACAATTTTGAATAGAAAACCACCCGATAAATCTATATTATGCAACTTTAAAAGCGCCTAGATAAGCATGTAAAACACACTTACCAATTAAATATGAGCTTTTACACTTTTGATTAAACTCATTTTGGTTGACATGCTTCTTTTGAATCTAGTTTGGTTTTTGTTTAATTGAATCTATCAAATTTCAATGATCGGCGATTCTTAAGATTAGGCATCAGTTCGCTTGATGTTTAAATTATTTTTCATTTTATATTGATTCAAAAAATTATAGACTCAAAAAAGATTTTTTTTTTTTTTTAAATCATTTTGCATTACTTGTCATTTTGCTGAAGTTGGTAATTGTTCATCAAGATTGGAATATTCCAAGTATTGTTTATCAGCACCTAAGCTTAGGACCTCAAGAATTCAAAGATATTACCTTCTTTCCATTTTTGGGAAATTGAATGATTAACAATATTGATATTTACAGTTTATTTATATGATAATCGAATTAAAGGAAGTACTCGTAATTGTTCATTTTTCTCATTGCAATTAGAACGCTCACATTTTGGGAAGAAAAAGACGGTATAATCAATCATCGTTGGGTTAATCAATTAAATTTCAAGAATGTTAAAATCATTAAAATCGGGTATGTAAATCGTTATCAAATCTTATCAACCTTTGGTAGAAGATTTCACTAACCAACATTGATTTTGTACATTTTTCGACCTATTTAGGTTCAAGACATAAGAATATATTCAACTTTGACAGATACCATGTTTATCTTATTAATTTTAAATATCTTATTAAATTACGTTACGTAAAAAATTTAAATAAACACTAATGCATCATAAAATATTACACTTTTTACAAGGATGAAAATGGCCTGAAAGAATTATAGATGGATAAAGCCTAAAGGGCAGTTGGATGAAGTGTGCCTCTTTCATTTTTATAATTCATTATATAATGAGCTCGGATCCAATCTAGCAATATTTGAAACCAACATTCCACCTACATACATCATTAAAAACTCCATGAAAATTTGTTGAATTTGTATTATATTCGTACTGTAATTTTTATTTTTTGCATCACATTTTAATTATATTTGAGGTTTTTAATTATTGTTCATTGTAGTACTTATATCATTAACATTTTTTCATATCATTTTTATTTTCAAACTTTTCATTAGTTAACACATTTTGTATTTAATAATAATTTTATGTCCAAAAGTCAGTTGAAATGAGGTAAAATAATTTATTTTTCATTGGGCTAACTTCTCCTTCAAAACGTCGTGCAGAATATTATTTGAAAGATGAATATGTATTTGAGATAGAGCATTTTGATTCTTCCGTTGTTTCTCTTCCATAGACCAAGTTGTGGGCATCTTGTCAAATCCCAAAATGCATAGTCCAAATCCATTTGAACAAGTACTACTCACATTTTTACCGTCATAAAGAGAATCTTGTATTGCGATCTAATAGCGAAATATTACACTTCATTGTTGCCATCACGAAAAACCTCTTTCCAAAAAGTTCAACACCAAAAGCTCTAATACCAATAGTTATTAACTAGAATGCTCCTATACCAGTTTGTTGTGAAAAGCGGAGATGATACCGGATTAATCCAATACTAAGTTGTTGGGAAAAATAAGAGATTAAGCCACAATATGAAGTAATTGATCACAAGAATATAAAAATAAAATATTTTACAGAAATTGAGATTTTATTATAATATGAAGAAAGAATACAAAGATTATGCATTTACAATATTTTGAACTTTTTTTAAAATCATAATGAAGAGCCAACTACATATAAAGAACAAATAAAGAATGTCCAAATTCTCATAATAGAATTGTAATTGAAGTAAAATGTCAAAAACGAAGTAGAACAAAAAAAATTGCGCATGAGCAAAACAGATAGGGTGGCACCACGACACCGCTCTTCGGGCGTCGCAGCGCCTATCATTTCAAAACAAATAAATATTTTTTAAAAAATAAATAAAAAGTGCGAAAAAATATTTTCTTCTCATTTTTAAACATGAAAACAAAATATTTTGAAATAAATCATCATTAAAGCCAAGACATATTAATTAATGAAAGGTAAAAGATAAGAATTCGACAAAAATATTAAGAAAATAGTTGTTACAATAAATAGTGATTAAATAATTTCATTGTAATTAAAATGTGATGGATGAAATAAAAAAGTGCGGTGGCATTATAACAACTCAGTGGCAATTTTTATATTATTCTTTCATTTGGTACCATCTCTTTCATTTCCACCATAAAATTTCCCCCTGTTCCCTCGTTAACGTATGTGATTTCCATTATAATGGGGACCCAATATATAAACACATAAGAGGATCACCTCCCAAATCATCTTCTTCAGCACAAGTCACGAAGCCACATGACGCTGTTTCATATAGTAACTAAATTTTGAGGCCTCATTGATGATTCTTGGACTTTGGCTGTCTTTGAAGTGAGTTTTGGCATACCCTTTGGAGAAGGGGATCTAAATGTGCCCTTAAATTCTTGTCCTTTTCCAAGAAGCAAAAGATTTCGGAAGCTCAATAGATCCAAATCAACCAACCCCATTTGATGGCAAGCAAAACGCAAGGAGGAAATGGGTTGTTCTACCCAATAATTGGTTTTGTATCTTGTTTTGCTTTTATATACATGTCTTTTGGGGACCTATGGATCAGTTATAATGAAGAAACAACTTTGAGTTTTGTGGAGAGGAATGGGACTCAGTTCATAGTGGATGGTAGACCTTTCTATTTTAATGGATGGAATTCTTACTGGATGATGGACCATGCTGTGGATGAATCCACCAAACCCAGAATCAGAGCAATGCTGCAAGCTGGTGCAAAGATGGGCCTCACTGTGTGTAGAACCTGGGCTTTCAATGATGGTGGATACAATGCTCTCCAGATTTCTCCTGGTAGATTTGATGAAAAAGTATTCAGAGTAAGCGAATTTTGTTTCTGCGGCTAAAGCGTTTTCAAGATTTTGACCTTACTTCCTTTGGTATAAGTTAAAGGTTTCATATTGCTTCACTCAATCTTAAATATATGCTGGGTTTTTAGAATTTCTATGACGGATTGTTTACTGTATAACTCAATAATTCTGTTTTTAGCATAATCACTGTATGGTTAAATGTTTCTTTTTGTACTATATATACACTCTTTACCTTCAAAAAGCGATTGGAGATTTTGACCTCCCATGGTATAGTCATAGGTTTCAGTTTTATTTCATTTTTTATTTTATTTTTATTTTTGTAATATAACTTAAATATGTTAAGGAATTTTGGGATATTTATGATGGTTCAGTGACTTACCAAGCATTTAATAGCTGTGGGTTGGATTATTAACTGTTCCAAGCCAATGTAACCATAGATTTAGGTTTGATTGGTTTAGCTTTGTTTCTATGTATTCAACTGTTCTTGATTTTAACTCTCTATATTGAAATTTCAAGAATACATTGATCTCCCAAGAACTGGCTGAAATCATGATTGTGTGTTTTCGCTTGATCAAGTGTGTAGTTTTTGGCTGATTCACAGTAATTGCCCGGCCAATTGTTAAATCAGTTTTTCTTTTTCTGCTTTTAACTGTAAATGACATTAATTGAGTCAGATTGTCCATTTTGAAAACTCACTTACTAATTTTCCTTATTTGCCGCTTATAATTTAGTGCTCTTACGAACCCTGGCAGGCTTTGGATCATGTAATTGCAGAAGCCAGACAAAATGGAATAAGGCTAATACTGAGTTTAGTTAACAACTTGCAAGCATATGGTGGAAAGACTCAGTACGTTAAGTGGGCATGGGAAGAGGGTGTCGGTTTAAGCTCTTCTAATGATTCATTCTTCTATGATCCGTCCATTCGGCATTATTTCAAAACTTATGTTAAGGTAATCTTATTAACTTTTTGAGCAATCTTTATAGTTATCTTGGGTGTGACATCAAGCATCAAATATTATCTCTAAAACGCCAATCAAGATTTTATTTTTGTCTTGTTGGGCTGCTTGCAAAAGAGTATGCATCATATTCTGAGTACTTATAGTTTTCCTTCCAAATTTAGGAGCATGACGATCTGTGTTTTATCACACGGCTGCAACTTTTTGGATGTTTATGTTTGCCCATTCCTAATTTTTCTTAATTTCAAAGTTGTCAGGCTAACAAGACGACTCTTGCTGCATATAAGACATCAGCCATGTTGGTCTATGTGATCTTGCTATTGAAATGTTTTTTTTAATCATAAAACATGTGTGCAGGTCATTCAAACGAGAAAAGACGAGAGATGGAACATGTATTTCTCTTGGCACTGACAAATTCCTATGACTGTTTCCTTAACACCCTTTGACCAATTCATCCATCATATGTTTCTAGAAAATGGTTGTTTGGGCATATATATCCATTGAATATTTGCCTAGAAACTCATTTTCTCTTATCATTATTTATTTAATTTTATTTAATTTTTTCAAACGTCAAACTGAAGAATTCCATTTTGTTCTTCTCTGCATCAGTACAAAGGTTGCAACATAAGGACAAAATAATTTGCGGAGTTCCTAAACATGGTCCTTTTTAGATACTACTAAAATCAGACTGGCTTTTAGATAAATATGATGGAATAAAATGCTTATCTAGTTATTAGACGATATTCCAAGCCATATATATATCGGAAACACGTAATTTACAATTGCTATCAAATGCCACAAGTTGTTGGAGATTTGAAAGTACTGGATTAGTACTCTGTTTCTCGAGTTGAATTTCCCAAGTTAATTTCCCCTTTCTTGGAGTTAACTCCAACTGTTCTCTCCAAGACTAACCTTATCAATATAGTCATTCTTATGTACTTTTTACGCATTCATTGTGATAGACCATTTGCTTCATATTTTGAAGACATTGAAGATCGATGTGGTAAATTATACAACATGCACATGCTTCATCATCAAAGAAGTACCAGGTGAACCAAACTAAGTTTTCCAACTTGGCAATAAGGGTTTATTTGTTGACCTGCTTTAAATTGTCACTTTATACAGGCTTACAAAATATTGATGGCATGGAAATAAGTTGATTAAACTTCATTAGAGTTGTTTAAATGCAATGCTAATTCCATTGCTTTTGCACGATTTTGAACTTCCACTCTAAAATGTTATATATAGGTTTACCTTGTTACATTTGCATGGTCAGCATAATAATTGAGCACTGGAAGATGTCATGCAGGAATTATTAATGTAGCTTTATTTGATTTCCTGAGTATAGAAAACAATGACAAAGTTCAGGAAGAAATGAGAGAAGAAACTATTGTTGCTTTTCCTCCATTTTTCTCTTTTCATATGGGAATAAAAGAAAAAGAAAAGAGAATACTTCTTGGCTTCCTTTTGTTCTTTTTACCCATAACTAAAATGTGACTTAAAAGAGCAGAAAATGCAGTCTCTTTCATGAAATAATTACATCTTATTTGGCAGATGGTGCTAACGAGGAGGAACACATACACTGGGATTCAGTACAGGGATGATCCTACAATCTTTGCGTGGGAATTGATTAACGAACCCCGCTGTATGACTGATGCTTCTGGTGACACACTCCAAGTAAGTCTCAAACTTACTATCCCATTACAGCCCAAGTATGTATATGAGGAACATATAAGATTTTTGAGTATTATATTCTTTAACTTTATTTTACTTTTACCTTTTGGAAATCAAATAAATACAACTTTGGACTTGAAACTGTGTTCTAAACAATGCTAATGTCTTCAATAACTAATGATTTTTAACTTTGTGTTTTACTCTAAAAACCAACATTGGTAAGACAGGCAGTGCCATAGGTACAAGACTACAAGTATATGAATGGTAATACATATTTTGTGGTGTCTCTTCTTCGACATATAAAATTACAGCGTCCGAACTCAATTATTCAACATGTTACTCTTTGCCAAGCTCTCATTTTGCATATAGCCTGTCTCTATATTTTTTTTCAATGGAGGAACACTCTTTAAATATCATTTTATGCATAATGTTTAACCGGCAAATAAAACTCCAGATCCTTTTGGTTTCGCTGTCTGTTCAACTAGTCTGGTTTGCTTGAATGGGAAGGAGATTTCTTGTAGTTTGATTTTTTTCCCTCTCTTTTTATTTATTTATTTTTTATTTTTTCCTTGATGTGGTATGTTTTTGGTAAAATTGCAGGATTGGATCGAAGAAATGTCTACTTTTATCAAATTAATTGACAATAAACATTTGCTGACTGTGGGCCTTGAAGGATTCTATGGTCCAAAAAATCCCAAAAGGTCAACTGTGAATCCAGAGTTCTGGGCAGCTGATCTTGGATCTGATTTCACTCGAAACTCAAAGATCTCAACTATTGATTTTGCATCAGTTCATATATACCCTGATCACTGGTGAGCTGTTTGTCTATTAATTATCTAATCATATTATTGGTTACTGCATAATCTGCTCTGTTTGCTCGACTTTGTGATCCATGAAGCTTATAATTCTGATATCATAATACTTCAGACCCCCAAAGACCAGAGATTCAATTTTGGAAGACAGACAAACAAAATAAAACATGAAAAGAGAACATTAAAGAATGGCACACTGTGATACTGAAAAAGTGAAGTTTGTTATTATTAATTACATTTCGGAAATTAATTGCTTTTACTACCATTTTACTACTGGAAATTTCAACAAGAAGGAAGAAGAAAAAAGCAAGCTATTTTTCTCTTTGATTTCAATGCCAAGTGGCTGTGATTGTTCTCTTACCTTGATGAACTGTAAATAGCTTGTGAACTTAGCCTGTCGGGATAAGCCTACAGAAATTGCTTGTTAGTTAATTTTTCAGTTAATTCATTTAATGGTCAAAGCTGAACATAAGTTCATTATTTTGAAATATTCCCAACCTGTCACAAAGCAAAGCAACATGTGCAAACATGTTTAGAAACGAAAATTTACTGGAAATCAAGTTTAAGTTACATTTGTGCCTAGTCAAACATGATCTGTTGCATTCTTCTACTTCTGGGTGAATAACCCAACTAAATGTTAAACCTATTTCTTTTGGTAGGTCTCATAATCAAGATTTTGGATACCAACTTAAATTTGTCTCCAAGTGGATGCTTTCACACATTGAAGATGGCGACAAAGAACTGAAAAAGCCCGTAATGTTCACTGAATTTGGATTGTCTACCGAGAACAAAGGATTCGACCCTTCACAACGAGACAAATTCTACGAAGTTATTCTTGATATCATATACAAGTCTACAAAACGAAACAAATCTGGTGCTGGAACTTTAGTCTGGCAGTTCTGGGTCGAAGGGATGGAAGAGTTCAACGATGAATTCGGAATTGTTCCGTGGAAGAGGTCTTCAACATATAAACTGTTTTCAGAACAGTCCTGTCGGCTGGCAAGAATTCAAGGAGTTCTTCCTTCACAAAAGGAACATTTGAGCAAATTATGCAGCCAAAGATGGTAAAGATATAATTTTTTTCAGATGAAAAGAGAAATCTGGTTGTATCTTTTTGTCGGTTTTGATTGTTTAGGGCAGTTCATTGAACTTATCCCACTTACATAGGTGTATAATCTCATCATCTTAATGGCATGTGCTGATTTTTTTGCTGCACAATTGTTTAGAAACTGTTCTTAAATGCATCTAATTTTTTTATTTTTATTTTTGGAAAAGTAACTTTTGAATTTATGGGGTTTCTGTAAAGTAACTTGGAAATCTGTTGGGGAAAACTCACGTCGATTATCGTTGTTGAAACATAATTATTGACGGAGTAGAATGCCAAAAAAAAAATAGATCATCTTTTTTATTACCTTTTACTAATTGAAAATTCCTGTTCAAACAAATAACAAAAGTATAAAAACAAACAGGGCCTTTTCAATGAAGCACAGTAGCACACAATATGAGAACATGTCTCCATCTTCATTCAGTGATCAAGAAATTCAAAAAAAGCGAATTGAATACTTCTGACTTTCCCATAATTGATCGATCATTATGTCAAAAAATCAACTATTGTGGGCGTAGACAAATTTCCCACAAATTATGAATTTCATTCCATTTGCAGATACTGTCCCTAAAACACTAACCAACCAAGAAAATATCTGAAAAACCAACCAAGAAAATATCTGAAAATCTCCAATGGATTCCAAAGGTTTCTCTCTCTTCATCTACTTCTCTCTCTTCCGGTACATCTCATCCCTTGAGTTTATCTTCAATTCTTTCAATTCCTCTTCTGTTAATCTCTATGGCAATGCCACCATTGAATCGTCAATTCTCACTCTTACAACCGATGCAAACTTCTCCATTGGAAGAGCCCTTTATCCTCAATCAATCCCTACTAGACCTTCAAACTCATCCCAACTCCTCCCTTTCTCAACTTCCTTCATTTTCTCCATCTCTCCATATCCTAACCGCCTCCCTGGACACGGCTTTGCCTTCCTTTTCACGCCCTCAACTGGCATAAATGGCACAAATTCAGCTCAGCACCTTGGCCTGCTCAATTTCACGAATAATGGTAACTCAAACAACCATGTCTTTGCCATCAAGTTTGATGTGTTCAAGAACCAAGAATTCAATGATCTTAATGATAATCATGTTGGTATCAATGTGAATTCTCTCACTTCTGAAGAAATGCACGAGGCTGGATACTGGGTTGGAAATGATGAAGATTATGATAATGAGTATGATGTTGGATTGGAATTTCGCCCTTTGAGGTTGAACAATGGAGACAACATTCAAGTTTGGATCGATTATATGGATTCTCGAGTAAATGTTACTATGGCACCTGTAGGAATGGACAAGCCTATTAGGCCGTTGATTGATTATCCAGTAGACATATCAGACGTTTTGCTGGGTCAAATGTATGTTGGATTTTGTGCAGCCACTGGAGCATTAGTTGAAAGTCATAGGATTCTGTCATGGAGCTTTAGCAATTCCAATTTTTCCATTGGTGATGCTTTAGTCACTGAAGATCTACCATCTTTTGTTGCTTCAAAGGCTTCCTTTTTTCGTTCCAAAGGCTTCATTGCAGGGATTACTGTGGGCAGTGTTTTCATTATTCTATGTGCAGTCACAATTTATGTGTTTTTGCTACGGAGAAAGAAAAAGGGAAAGGGCAAAGAACTCGAAGAATGGGAATTGGAGTACTGGCCCCATCGCATGGATTATCAAGAAATTTATTCTGCAACAAAAGGTTTTGCGAACGAAAATGTAATCGGCTGTGGAGGAAATGGGCAAGTCTTTAAAGGGGTATTGGCAGGAGGAATCGAAGTGGCTGTGAAGCGATTTTCACTTGAAAATGAGCGTGGAATGAGAGACTTCTTGGCTGAAATATCAAGTTTAGGTAGATTGAAGCATAGAAATTTGGTGTCATTGAGAGGTTGGTGTAACACAGAAAAAAGAAGCCTACTTTTGATATACGATTATATGGAAAATGGAAGTTTGGATAAATGGATTTTTGATTGTGGCAGAAATGTGGTGCTGAATTGGGAACACAGGATGGCGGTGTTAAAAGATGTGGCTTCCGGGGTCTTTTATTTGCACGAGGGGTGGGAATCTACGGTGCTGCATAGAGATATTAAGGCAAGCAATGTGTTACTAGACCAGGACATGAATGCAAAACTGGCAGATTTTGGCTTGGCTAGAATGCACCATCATGGACAATTGGCTAGCATGACCCAAGTTGTAGGCACTGTGGGATACATGGCACCAGAACTGGTTCGTACTGGACGCCCTTCAGCTCAAACTGATGTTTTTGGTTTCGGGGTGTTGGTTTTAGAGGTGGTGTGTGGGCGGAAACCAATAGAAGAAGGGAAGCAAACCCTGGTTGAGTGGGTTTGTGGGCTAATGGAAAGAGGGGAACTGATCAATGCTTTAGATGAGAGGCTGAAGAGAAATGGCGAATTCGACCAACTGGAAGTTGAAAACGTGTTGCGCTTGGCCTTATGGTGCGCGAATCCAGATCCAAATGCACGTCCTTCAATGAGACTAATTTTGAAGAAACTGCAAGTGCAGGGAGCGGAATCTGAAGAAGTGACAATTGGCATGCTTACTGATATGCATTCACCTGAAAGATGGTTTTATTATCATCAGAATATTGGATCTGAACTTCCGACAATAGAAGATATACGAAATGGGCTACTCTCGTCCATTTCTAGGAGCACATCAGATATCAGTTTAAAGGGTCGCTAATAATGTTCAAGTTGATAAAATTCGACATTATTTTTTCTGTTAATATCAGATTGCTACTAAAGTTATACCTGTTTTATTAACTTTTCTTGATTCAGATCTTGCCAATGGATGTATGTTTTGATTTTTGTTCAGAAAGGTAATAGATTTAGTTCAAATTCATTCCCTTGGTCACGATGATAATCGGATTGTTTGAATTTAGGTGCTGTATATGTTTGAATAGTAGACTTGATCAAAGTTTGAGCTCTACATTCAAGAATTACGCCTAAAACTAAAAGTGGTCAACTATTGCAGACTGTTTGCTTTAAGAAAGATTCAAATAAGAGTAATGATACACTGCCATAAGAGTTTTGTCAGAACTGTGTCAGATCCTCATAAGAATTTTAATAATATAAAATAATTTTTATTAAAAATTTTATTTCGTCATCTTCTCTTTATATTTGCAAAATTTATTCCTTATCTTTTAGGTGTTCGGGATTATATTTTATAATTCTTCCGTTTGAATCGTAAGTTCTTAGAACTAATCCTGTGAATCTTAGTTCAGTATTTTCTTGTAACTAAATCAAGTATTATTGTTGCTCGAATTGGTGATATTTTATAATTTTCAAGATTTTATCCCACTTTTTTATATTATTTTCTTTTTTAAGTTCTCCAAGGAGTATCCTAATTTCTCTGAATTTTAGTTCACTGATATTATCTTGGATTTTTCTAAATATTTGAATATTTTCTCTTTCCTCGTGGTTCATTAATTAAATTAATCGAGATTATTATTTATACGATATTTTTTTAACCTTTCAATTTGTTCTAAATATTCTTTATATTTTGATAATTTTTTGAAGGCTTTAGGCTGGTTATCCTTAGTTATATATCCAAAATTAATTCATTCTGAAACTTCTTCTTCTATATCTTCGTATTCAGTTACAATATCTCTAATCTTTTTTATTTCTTTATAGGTTTCTACATGATCAAATCATATATTGTGTTTACAAGCATAATTTATATCTAAATATAATTTTTGAAGTTTTTCTTGGCAAACAAGAAGTATATCTTCAGATTTTTCAACTATACTCAGTAGAAACGAAATATCTTTTTCATTTAAATATAATTTAAGACAATTATCACTAGATGTGAATGTTTGTGAAGTGTTCATAAATATCAACAGTAATCAAAGCATAAAAATATAAAAGCATGTAAATAACTTATAGTAATTAATGGAAATAACTAGGTTTTCCCTCCAACATATTCTTATAGTTGATTTGTATGTACTTAATCAATCTTCTGAATCAGATGAATATTTAAAATGTTTGAAATCATTTGGGTCTACAACTGCTTCCGCAAAAAACTTTTCAATTAAGGTTGCATTTCTCATTCTAGAGAATTAGCAGTGTTGCCACAGACGCTATCTCACAGTATTCAGAGTCTCTGTTTTCACCTCTATTCAAACTCTTTTCAAAATCAAGTTCTTACTTAGACTGAAATTTTAAAAGATAACTCACACACAAGGTGCTACAATTTTGTTAGAAAACTGCTACTTTCCCCTCAAACATTAATCAAATAGGGTACTTTGACATGGCTAACATCCATTCAAAATAATGTTTTGAAAATCTTTTAAAATCTCTATCTGTACTACCGAGGAATCATGAGAAACTTAACGAAATCCTTTTAAGAAAGCTTTGTTGAACATAAAAAATTTCATCTTAATATTCATAAATTGAAATAGTACGTGCTTGCATACTATACTTACATGTCTTTGTTACTTACCTTATGAATTTTAGAACTCCATAAGTGATCACCTTATTACAAGCTTTGCTATCTTCAAACTTCCTAATATTTCTAAATACAAGTGGTGTATACATATTACAAGATTAATTTTCTATTGATAGAAAGAGAGATTGTATTTTTCTCGAATGCTTGAACACTTGAACCTCCTTCCTTTTATAGAGGTCTTCTTTTGTGATAAGGAATCCTCTCTTTACAGGTGTCTTCCATTATTTTTTATCTTCACGGGTGTCTGCCACTTTCCTTTTGTTAGGTAGTATTTGTTGGTCTTATCTTTTTAGCTGGTTCATTACTTTTAATCACTCGTGGGTGGAGGATTACATTTTTGCACTATCTTCTGTCTTATAGTGACCATAGTTTTTCTTTAATAAAGTGCTTTATTAAAGTAGTGATAAATGATCACTTATCTTGTCTCCATCACTT
>CAIGRB010065788.1:84154-106344 GCA_903798255.1 Fraxinus quadrangulata
ATCGTTTATCAGGAGCTGCCACCAAATTTTGGTTTTCCATTGAACTTGCTGGAATCCATAATACAGAAGAGTCTTTAAAACCACATGAGCGAATAAATGTTCCAAGTTTCTGCTTAACCATATCAAACCGTTCCTGGGAGTATTCTACTACATCCATTTTGTTAACTACAACTATAATTTGATCTACACCAAAGCTTCTAATAAGCTGTGTGTGCTCTCTTGTTTGTCCTCCAATAGGATCCAGGCCTGCTTCAAATGAACCCATTGAAGCATCTACCACCAGAATGGCAGCATCTGCTTGTGTTGCTCCAGATATCATGTTTGGAACAAAATCTCTATGGCCAGGGGAGTCGAGCAGAACAACATGGTATTTCCTAGAATTGAAAAAAGCAACAGCCACAGTCATGGTGATACCCCTTTCCCTTTCTTCGGCACTTTCATCCAATGCCCACGCATAAGCAAAGGACCCCTTTCCCTGGTCAAAGAATGAAGCACACATTCAGGACACCAAACCTAAATCTATGAAAAGAACAACATATGGTTACTACATTACCTGTTGTTTAGCTTCCTTTTCATACTTGTGCATCTCTTTTTGGGATATCCTTCCCAAAAGATGAAGTAACCTTCCTGAAAGTGTCGATTTTCCAGAATCAACATGGCCAACCTATGTATTTAAAACAACAAAATCAGTAGAAAATACCATAGACATAATTGAATAGATTATCAAGGATTACATTCTGATTGAAAAAGATAACTTACAATCGCAAGATTTAGTTGACTCAATCTGTCTTCTGCTTGATCTGGCATCATCCATGCCTCGGGTTTATATTGCAAATTAGATGTGTCTTTTTCCTCGTTAACATTTCCCGTTCTCAATTTGGAAGACAAAGAAACACTCCTCATACGACTGATAAGTATTTCTGGTTTGCTCCCACTGTCTGAAGCAGAGTTTCTCTCCTTCACTCCGCTATGTCCATCCTTCGTCATGGTTGCAGATGAGGAATTGGGCCCTTTGGTACCCAACTCTGATTCTATTAGAATATTCTTCTCTCTTTCACTTGAGGGCATATCTAATGATGATAATCTTTTGAAATTGGCTGCATGCAAAAAGTAGTGGCCATCAGAAAGGTGTTAAATGTTATCTAATAAAGGAACACAAGTTGGTGTATCTATCTCAAGAGTTTAAATCACCAATTGAGCGTAATATTTTCTTAGGCACTGTACAAAAGAGAATTTTGCTCAACGAGGACTTGAAGAATGGACAACAACTACTACAAACTTGAATTTGGGGTCGGCTTTAGTTCCTCTTCATCTGGTCAATTGCCAGGACTATTGGAAGATCCAATTCCAAGTAGTGTGCAACAATTTTATTCTACCTCTATCTTTACATTATAGATATAGCATTGCTCTTGCGGATGGGAGGTTCTTTAGAGGCATTCCAACAACTAAGTTGAATTCCCTTAATTTATCTTCAATCAGTCTTCACTTAACTTTTTGCTGATTACTTTCGCTTCTTATTTATATACTCTAGTATAGTCACATCCATCCTGTAATCATAATTCCTACTATGTTAATTTTACGGACATTGTCCTTTAATGACCCAAAAGTCAGTACTGTAGCATACACTGGGTCCCTTACCGTTGGAACTTCCGTGTTTAACTTTAGGAATCTTATGGTCATAGATAATCCCTATACTACCACTCCATTTCATTGAACACACTCTAATTCTATGCACTGCGTCCAATTCAAGATCCAATAATTGAAACCCAAAGTACCTTAACAATCACTCTTTAAGACAACAAGATTCTCTATAATAACTTTACTATCATTTTTATTTCTATTATGACTAAAAGAATATTCCATGTATTCCATCTTACTTCTACTCAATCTAAAACTTTTAGATTCCAAAGTGCTCCTCCAAAATTCTAATTTATACCTTAGTCAAGTTGACTAAAACTATGACATCAATCTATATCCATCAACGTGTGCATACAATCATCCTTTCACTGAGTAGAGTAAAATATTGTAAGGTGTCATGCTGCTAAAAAAGCCAATGAATTAGGTTTGAGTGCCTACGGAATGCTAACAAACTGGAGCTACAGCACCTGTGTATTCCGATCCCACGAAAATAGGCTTAGTGCTTTTTTCTGTGAAATAAAGCCAAGCCTTTTACGCCTTCCATCCCACTTTTCCCTGCTTAATCATTCTTTGAATGATAATAATAGAGTTCATGCTCTTCTTGCACCTAAATTAAGAGCAAAAAATCCTGAAAACAGAATCTAAACATAAAAAGATACCTTTGGAATCACACTTTGAGGAATGCAGTCCACTGGACACCAAATCATCAGGAGATGGGGAATCGAACGTGAAAGGGGCTGCTATCAACATAATGCATAATGTCAAAAAAATAAGATGTTATGTCCCCAATAAAAGTTGTAAAGACTTCCTCGAATAATGTTGGACTAAGAATTTTTTTAGGTATAAAAAAAATATATTGATCTACTGAATGACTTGGAACTTTTATATGCTCTTCTAGGGATTGACAACCCATATTAGATCTTATGCTGACCTATATTAATGTTCTGATGATTTTGAGAGCTAAAGGCCCTAAGGAATTCATGAAAATTCTGACGGATTTTAAAACCATCTTCTGTCATGACAACATCATTTTTTGCTTCAAAGGCTACAGATTTTGCGGGTGTCCCGTGACGAAATGGTGCAAAAAGAGACTTGGCCATCACTGATGCTCCAGAGTTTTTGCATCTGCCACCACCTGCATGGAAAGTATCTACTCTATATATAAGAAAATGGAAACAGACATGGGTGCTATTGAACAGAAATGTATTTGACCTATCAGGAAGATGTCATTTGATAAGATTCAAAAAAGAAGGCTAATTACAGAAATGAAATATAATCATTCCCATAAATAAATCATATTAACTTGATGACTTTGACAGGAATAGAAAATGTATATTATTCATAAAAAGAGGGGAAAACTCCATAAAAGAAAAGCATTTCTATCCATGGAATGTAACTTAAAACAGTGAGAAATTCATCCAAAAACATAAAGCAACAGATACAGAAAGACTTCATCACCTGCAGTGCTATCACCATTTCGACTAATTTTGACCAAACAATTGCGTAAAGCCCCACATATGTCACATTCAGACATACTATCTTCATTATCATATGTACAAATGTGGCAACGCCATACTCCAGTCTTGATGACTCCTTGGTTTGCCTTTGTCTGATGTGTAATATCTGTTGCAACAAAGTCTTGATCAAGCAACATGGTACTGAACATCAAATATGTTTAGAAAATTTGTAACCCTTATAGGGATGTTAAAAGGGACAAGCCATATGTCTGCTCGCTGCTCAGCTTGGCTCATCCCGGAGGCCAGCCATGGGGCGAGCCAAGCTGGCATTGTCCGTATGAGCCCTTGCTGACTCATACGGGTTGACTCGCAGCTCACTTCCGAGTTAAAAATAAAATAAAATAAAATAATAATAATAATAATAATAATAATAATAATAAATGGAATTTTAATAATAATATAAGGAAAACGTGGCAAGGCGAGCGGAGCCATGAACTTTTGAAACGAGCTGGCTCATGCTCGATTTGCCCTACTATCAAAATTGGATATTAAGAGTTAGTTCATAATATTAATTTAGAAGTTCATTACTCTCAAGAGAGGAAACCATTAAGAGTTAGTTCATAATATTGATTTAGAAGTTCATTACTCTCAAGAGAGGAAACCGACTCCTGCCACCATAGTAAAAACTGACTAAAAGTGAAAAGTTCTCCCGAGCAACTATTTCATGGATAAAGTTTCATTTTTGGTAAGCCAGGTTTAATTTCTTAAATACAAACCTGAATGCATTTTTAAGTATACTTCTCCTCTCTTGATATTTCTATTTTAAACTTTCATACCGTGTAGAAATAGTTAGATGCTAGGTACACTATCTAATAACTTAATGAAAGAGTGCACTTACAAGTTCAAAAATTTATTAGAAAACATTTTGATATTGACCGTACACTTCGCCAAGCTTATGCATGAAAGTGTAATAGCATCAACCCTCAAAAGAAGAAGCACAACAAATATTTCATCAATTCATCCATGTACAGAGAGAGAAACTCACCTCTTTTTACATTTTCATATTCATACGAATCATCATAGTGATAATCATCCTCATAGACATCGTAGTCATCGTAATCCCCATAATTCCGAGGCATGGCACTACTTTCTGTCATAAATAAACAAAATTGTAATCAAATATTTATTTTCTAGACTTCAAATTATTAAAATATGAACTATCACCCTGCTACGACAAAAGACCAGGATCTAGATAGAGCCAATGAAATGGCCATAGATTTAAATTTTGAAGTCCATAATTTCTTTAGCCGATCCATTTGAATTTCAATAGATTGAAATCCTAAAGACGACTGACTAGGGGAGATACATTCACAGCCTTTCCACAATTCTATCCAGGAAGAGGAGTTTATAAAAACGCTTACAGGGAAACAAGATATGCATACTAGTTGGAGTGGTTTTGGTTCACCAATTAATCCCAAAGGCACTAAGGCTTCCTCATTCATAGAATATTAATTTACCATTATTCAGAATAGACCTTAACACAGAGAACAACATGTAAGTTCCCATTAAATAAAATTCACAGGCCGCAAGAGCGACAAGATTCAATATTTTCCACCTCTAATGCCAATAATTAAAACTTGCAAAATGAAAAGATTCCTGAGAAACAAAATTATAGCCAAGAAATACTCTTTTTTCTCCAAAAGAGTAACGCGGAACAGTTAATAACTAAATAATAAAAGGGCCAATCTTGCACTTAATAACTAATTTAACATATAAAATCCAAATTTAAACAGATTATACGTGCTGAATACTGCAGTCTTCGTTGCTCCACCAATTCCACACAACGCCTCCTTAACTTTTTCGTTGCTGTGCAGCTGCAATGTGTAATGAAAAATTTTCATCGACCATGTTTTCATATCTCCATAAAACACCGAGGATTTGAATTGTCCCAAATCTTAACAGGCAAAGGTTTAGCCAAAATTCAGCCTACAAAAGTTGTTAAAGAGATTTTTGTCCGAGCGTTGCTGTATAAGGAAATTTTCTCCCAATTTGGGTGCAAGTGAAAATTACTCGTGTAGTCGTTGAACTTTTCATAAATTCTTGTTTTGGCCACCAAACGTTTTTGTTGTATCACAAATTAGTCTATTACTTAGTTTTCAATTGCATGTTAGCCACTCCATCACTAGTTAATAAAATTTAACTTTTCCATAGCACAAATTCTTAGAAATTTAATTTTTTCCTCAAACTCATTTTTAAATTTTTTTTTTTTTTTTTAAGGCAATTTTTACAAAATTTAATCTAAAAATTCTACAAACCCTGAATAAAATTTTAATGGTTGGTTGACCCATTGTTTAATAGGGTGAAATTTTGGACAAGTATCAGGGTTGATAACCTTGCCTGAAGATTGAATTGAGTTTCAATATATATGTTTCATCGAACTTTTTATTTTATCATATTTAAGAACCAAAATAATCGTACATTTGCATATTATTTTGATGCATTTTATTTATTAATTTTGCATATGTAAGGCATGTATGTGGGTGCACGTGTGATGATTAATTATATATTTGAAACTTTAGATTGTCTCTCTTATTAAGGATGCTCGTTTCTCTTTTACATTATTTTTCTTCTTCCCTTCTTATTTTTCAATCCCAAAACACAATCATAACCTTCAACTTCGAGGCATGAAATTATTCTCTCAATCAAGTAATTGGAATCATTTAAACACATTAAGTTCAATGATCAAAACCAAAATTTCAAACCAAGTTCAAAAATTTGCTCCTCCGAATAAACTTTCTTCTTTATAAATTTCTTTTATTAAATCACAAATAAATGTTCACGGAATTAAAATACATAACATATGAGAAAAAGAAGACCACATCCTTTCTCCAAATGTATGTGCAGAAATAAACCACGGCTCAAAAAGATTTTGCGTAAATCAATCCTGCATTTGAAACCTTTTGTGGAAAACAACCTTATCTTTTGTAAGCTTCGCGGAAATCAACCTTAATCTTTCTAATCTTTTCGATATTCAATCCTAACCTATAAAATATTGCGAAAACATCATTTGAGTAGTAACACTAGTGAACACCAGCAATCCACAATAAAAAAACAAAATGAAAACAATAATCCATAGCAATTTACGAACTAACAAAACTCCAACATAAGAGGCCTTAAGCCAAGCAACCAAAGCTATCAATTTTAGAACCATCAATCCACATCAATCAACAATTGGAAAAAAATAATAATAATCCACAACATATGAACAACAATCAAAAGTCCAGAACAACAACATTCAAAACAACAATGAACGTCAACTTCTTCTTGATTCTCCAATGTAACATAGAAGAAAGATTTTGATTTCTTGGTGTATGATTTGGGTTTTTTGTTGAAGTGTTGATTCCTCGCCCACATCTAGTTTGAGCAAACGCGGCCTTACGTAAAATATGGACTTTATCAAACGAAAAAACCATATTATTTTTTTGAATATATAATATTTATGAATTTGCACCCCCACTTCTACAAGAAATTTGAAGATTTGGAATTTATAAGCAAGTCTATAGCTTTCTTTTGGTTAGAAACAATGCTAGGTTCTGCACACACTCAAACTGACAAATATGCTATAAAAGAATAGAGATTTTTTCTCTCGAATCAAACATATTTATCACGTATTATATGAATCGTTTAAAAAAAAATCTGAAACTTCTTCTACTTGTACAATTATACGTAGGAGAGTACAATACACAACGTTTTGAATGCATATGTGCATAGAATATTCATAAACTCATATATAGTTTTATCCAAGATTACTAACTTAAGGATAAATTTGTGAATTTTTTTTGGAAATCCTTGAACTACGTTCTCAATCCCTCTTGCTCACAAACCCTATTCCCAACTATGTGAATTTATAAAATTACCATCAATTCTTGATTCTTGATCTTGTTTCATGAAGATTGATGTTTTGTTACTTTCGTCAATTTATGTTAGAGTTTCTCAATTAAAATGTCTTGTGAAGGCCAAAATGAATAAAATGCCAAATACTATAATATTTACTTGACGTGGGGTGCAAGTGCATAGCTAACAAGTCAATGTTACCCATCTTCATTTTATAACCTTGTTGACTTTAATCTCTCTCAATGCTAACATATATAAATATCAGGCAGTCTTGGATTCAGAAAATAATCAATTACCATTGAAGCTGGAAATGGAAGAAAGCAGGCGCTGCATATATGACAAAGAGGTTGAGCCAAGCTTGAAAGTCAAAGTTAAATTTGAAAACGCAGCAAAATTGATTCAGAAGCTGAACCAAATGAAATTTCAAATTCTTATAGACTTGGAAAAGAGAAAGGTGAGAATCCAAAACCGAGAATTTCAACGGTAGTACTTGTTATTTCTGCTACGAGGACTTTTAAGAAATTTCTTTTTACTCGCGTACAGGCTGATCGAGACTATTTCAAGACATTGTTACAGAGTCGACCATATTGGGGTGGAGTGTTCGGTCCAGTATACGAGAAAAAGGAACAGCTCAAATGCTTGAAAGAATCTCTGTGTGAGCTCCAAGACTCAACTGCAGAAGGGAATTATAGAATGGTAATAACATAAAATCTGCTATCCGATTTTTGGTGAGTGGCTGCAGGAATGCACCCCGTCTGTAGGCTCAATCACTTGTGACTTGGGCCGACCTTAGGCAACACCTCCTCCCGAGTTCTGCCAACGCTGGCCATTCCCTTAGCCGTTCTATACAAATTATTTGCTTCATTGTTTTAATTATTTATGGTATTAGTCTCTCTTCCTCTTTTTCCTCGAACATTTTCTGAATTGTAAAGTTTGAAGCAGATTCAGAAATTATGTCATCAGATGCAACATGGGAAAAAAAGTTTTGCAGAAGAGAGGAGGATCTTAAGAGAAATTAAACATGCTGAAGAAGAAAGAGTAAAAATTTCTTCTGATGCAGATAAAAAACGAAGAGAGCCGTCTCACTGGGCCTTAGGAGAAATCCCCAACCCAAAAGGAGGAATAAAAGATCAAATCAATGTAAGAAGCTATTTGTTGTAGAATTCTTTAACATGAATCAACTGATTTTACATTCTTCTTGTTTCTACCTTCACAATTTTTCGCAGAACATGCTGAGTGAACTTCAAGATTTGAAGAAGAAACAGATGCCATTCATTCTTTACGAGAATAAACTTAGAAAAGATAGAGAAGCAGCTGAAAAGGATATTCGTTTCTTTGAAAGACAATTGGAAGACATAGGCAAGAAGAAACATAAACTCTATTGTACTTTTCAGATCTATCCAATACCTCGTTACCAAACGTATTGACGGAAAGTGAAAATACAGTAATGAAAAGACACTGCAAAGCCTACTGGCAGTTAAAAGAATGGCTGAGCATAAGCAATGCAAATGAGTGTTTCTTGGACATATATTTCTTCTTGAATTCATGCATAACAAGGAAAGATTGATGGTCCCCTATTCCTTTCTTGATGAAATTAATAACAATATATTCTTCATTCTCATTTGTCATTTCTATGAGGTACTGTGGTTCATCTACCTGGCTTCATCTAATGTTGGCATTAGTTGATGCAGCCTATATATGTATATATCAATTATTTTGATAATTTTCAGATTTTATTAGTAGGGCATCAAGGCATGCGAGACATACTTATATAATACTTGTTGGCCGGAAGTGAGACTTCTCGGGTATCAAATTAATTTGGGACCTTTTTTTGGGACCTTTTTTTTTTGGGTTTTCAATAAGTATCTTATTTTGTTACATATTTAGCTCATGTTTGACAGTTTAAACAACACATTCACACAAATATTTTGGAACAAGGGCTTGTTCAGTTACACAATATTCAATTACCACGAGAACGAATCTCTACATTACTAAATTGATTTTACCAAAATTGTGTCGAATTAACACTTGACAGCGTTACAATGATATTTGGACCCAAAACAAATTTCCAACCATCCAATCACAATTTGCCAACTCATTCTGAAAATCTGACTCCTTATTATCATCTTTAGCAAAATTCTTAATTCAAAATCAGGATTTAGGATTCGTTTAGTTTCATAAAATTCGACTACCAAGTTTATTATAAGTCAAGTTTTCATATGAGAAAAATATGTAATTGATTGAGCAGAAATTTAAATAAAAAAAAGGAAATTGTTTTGTCCAAAATTAATTAACAATATTAAACAAAAACAAATTATAAATTAAAGGTTAAAATTAAGAGAGAGTATCATCAATAATCAGAAATAAAATCTTGTTCTCATACACAGCATTGTCAGACTGTGTCAGAAGGTGTCCTAAGATTTTATGATTTCATCATCTTCATGATACACAAAAAGAAAACCTCAAAATATTTAATTGGAAAAAAGAATAAAATAAAATAGTTAAAACTCGGAGAAAAGGGAAATTTGAATCAGAAAGAACGCAACAAAAAGGATTAGAATCGATCAGATGGGATTAACCATCACCTTTTACTCCTTTCACCATCTCCAATATACGCAAAATACAGCAGTTACACGAATACCTTGATTGTGCGTGTGCGTGTGCGTGTGCGTGTGCGTGTGCGAGATAGAGCTGAGCCATTGAAGGTAATACGTGAGACTGCGGAAGGAGGAGAAGCAGTCGAAGACCTAAAACTCCAATGCGTCCAATTTATAGAGAACTGAACAGAACTGGACAGGGACAAGTAAACCCTAGGGGAGTAAGTGTAATTTAGAGACGGACTGATCCAAATCAAATATCTTCCAAATGGGCTGGATCGGGCAATGAAATCGAAATCTCTACCAGACAGAGAAGTAACCAATATGGATCATGTCAAGACGGCCCATGTGAGATAGATATAATATTACCTGGTCAAAACAACCTAAACAAAAATTAAGGGGACGTCTGATTTGTTATTAATTTTGTAAAATACTCAAAATTTGGATGGTTTGACAATTTTAAAACGAGTTTTTGAAAAAAATAAAATTTATAATATAAAACTCAAAACATATTTTTGACGTTTTGAATATTTTTAGTGAAAACATTCGAAAGACGGGAACTAAATGCAACCAAGTTATTTCTATCAATGACAAATCAAACAATTTGGCCCCCCATTATTTGAAATTTTGTCCCTGTCTGGTATTGATTTAAATTGGATTTTAATTTAAATCAAAATTAAACAATTAATATTAACTACGTATTTTATGAAAGTACAAGATGGTCTTTACAAAATTTAAATCAAAATTAAACAATTAATATTAACTACGTATTAAACTAGTCAATTATTACGTACTTCGATATTAAACACAAGTACAAGATGGTCTTTACAGAAAGTTCGTGTTTTACCACTTACCAAAACTTTCATGTTGGATGCAATTTTCATATGAATTAAGCTAAATGTGTATCTTTGTTAACAGCAAGGATGGCATCCTCCCCTACGTGGAGAAAATTTGTGCAGTGATGTGATGAATGAATTGAACACGGAAGAAGACAAACGTATCATCGATTTTTTCCATTTATACGAAATTAGGTGTTATCTCATTCAATATACCACGTACACTATTAATTTTTTTTAATTTTTTAAACCACTATATGCGACATGTTTTATTAATAATGAAAATAATGGCTTGTTTGAGTTCCATTTTTTAAAAAAATTCATGTTTTCAAAATGCATTTTCAACCACATATTTTTTAATAAAATAACTTTACATGTAAATTAAAAAAAAAAAAAAACTCTTTCTTTTTTAACTATACATTATTCCAAAATTCATTTTTTTTTTTTTTTCAAAAAATATAGCTCAAACAAGGGCTAAAATGGAAAAAAAAGGTCATACTTAGGATGGGCCGCTTGGCCTCACCTACCGCTAAAAGTGCAAAAAGATGCAAAGAAAACTAAATTTACCATGTAAAGATAAGGGAGCACAATGTAAGAATGATTAATTAATTTTTTAGATAAAACTAAACTTACCCCATCTAGTTATTAATATAGATATTCTTTATGACGACAATTCAATTTTTTATTAAGGATAATTTTGTATGGCCGACGGAAAATATTGCCAATGTGTATAAAACGTGGAAGAAGACAACACGAGATAGATATAAAGATATGATGAGTGATGCTAATGAGAAAGTAAAGCTCAAAATTCAATTTGATAACACGTCGATTGGAGACGGCATGACCGGCATTGGACAAGGCCAGAGCACTAGAATAACCTTCTCATTTATTAGGACGCTGTTAAGTGAAAAATTAGGGGTGTCAAATTGACCCATTAGCTTGGGCGGTTTGCAGCTTGGCATGGCCTGGTCCCGCCCAAAAAATCTGGAATTGACTAAGTGGACATGAGACAAGGTTCATGCCGAGCCCATTTTTCAAGCGAAGTCGTATCACAAACCATTTTGGCTCGTGATGGGGGCCATGGGCTGTCTACTTTTTGTAGGCAATTAAAAGCTATTAGAATAGGATCCATTTTTTTGGGAATATGAGTTGACGCAATAACAAAAGTATTTCTAGTAGAACATTTTTCAGAGAGAGTTTTCTAATAGACCAATGGATAAGTAATTCGATTCATTCACATCATATCATGAATGTTTGTGATTCATATTATGCAAGGATGCCAAGATTGCTTAGAAGAATTGACTCACAGAAAAAGAGGATGGTGAAATCAAGAAACACAACCGATTCAGCCTCTTTCTATCTGTCAAGACTGTTTTTTGACTACCAAGAAGATATTGATATTTCTTTTTTGTTCAATTTATATTCAATTTCGCATTTTGAAATTCATTTATGGTTTAACTAATTGTGATTAATGTTTTATTCTAAGAAAAAAAAAGATTTGGGCTAACATATGTCTCAATTCGAGTTCTTCAGCCATGTCTACAGAACAAACCATGAACATGAAAATTTTGCTGATAAAAATTTAAAAGAATCTATGCAAGTACAATTAGAGTTTACATAATCTATAATGTTTGATATAGTGAATTTCATCAGAATTTACTTACTTTTTTTTTTTTTCCAAGATACATATGGAACTTCTATATGCATGGATCTGTCGACGGCCCATTTAAGAGCCACAACTTGTTTTGTTGTAACACCGACAACACATTCGAACAGAACATGCATTTGTGTCAACAACCAACCAATATTGGTTGCCCATAAATTTGTCAACATCCTACTAACGTATTCATAGTGGAAATTGGATCAAGCGTGACTCCATCAATATTCATCTTCTACTTCAAGATGCTGTTTCAAAATTTATCCGAATTTCATAACTCATTCACTTCTCACAAATTTACAAATCAAGCAAGATATATGGTAATTGTTTAACTATATTTGAATTATTTCTTATCATTTTCTGAAACTATAATGAAAAAAACCCCGAAAAATTTTATGTTCTAAAATGCATAAAATCTTCTCCTTCAAATTAAGTTTTAGTTCAACCATAAACCAACTTGTTGACACACAAAAGTGTAGCTCAAATGTAAACGACCCAAAGAATGAAACCCAATCCGGAAATCTAAAACAAAGGCCCTAATGGGATCATTGACAAATGCAAAAGAGGCCTTATAACAAAGTAATGTTATCGTTCAAGCTGATAAGTCGCCCAAAATCTGAGCGAAGGGAATGTCCTGCGGTCGCCCAAGATGAATGAGCCCGTTCTCGCCCAAACCTTCGAATCGCCCAGAACCTTGGCAAATATAAGACATCATAGTCATCCGAAAAATAGCAGTTATTGAAGCAGTTATTGAGTAAGTTAGTCACGCCCCCACGATCCAAAAATTCCAGTTGTGGGCGGTTGAAGAATAAAAATCGTAGTGACAGTTAAAGATGACAGTTTTGCGACAAATCAGCTATCATGAAGAAAGTGGGACTTTGTCTTAAGAAGTTTGTTCCTTACACAATCGTCTGAACCCGTTTTAATTGTTAGCGATAATCCGCGCGAAACACAACCTTTGTATACAGAAATAAATTTTAAAAACAAACATTAATGGTATGGGTTTTAGGACTATGACATTAAAATTTGTCATAAATATGTATGAATAATAATGGTGAGAGTGGGGAGAGCCACTAATGCAGCTGTTGGGCCAGATATGGGTTGGATAGGGGCATGGGCTGTGATTTGTGATCAGACAGAGACTGGTGGCGGCACAGATGAAGAGATTAGTGGGGGTGGTTTCTTGCTGAGGATGCGGAGGCCCATGAACTCCTGGAAGGTCGAGTTGTCGAATGTGACTCTCTCCAAGTTTTTTAGAGTTACCAAGCTGAATTTTCAAACGCATCAAATGCAATGTCTTGCGAGATATCAAAATGGTTATGGAAAAAGTTGGTTGTGACTTTTGTCGCTTTATTGCAGGTTCCGATGGTAAAGTGGCCCACGGGTTAGCTTTGTTTGACCATTTTTGCAGGTTCCGATGGTAAAGTGGCCCACGAGTTAGCTTTGTTTGACAATTTTGTAGAGGGGTCAAATCATGGTTTAAATGGATGTCTTTTTTCCTTTTGATCGTCATTCTTGGTGACATTATTTGATGAAGTTCAGAAAAGAAAACGTTCAATTATTTTTGTGATACGATCAATGTTCTAAAATGCTTAATTTTTTCTCACTACAATTTAAATTTTTCTTCAACCATAAACCCTCATTTGTCACTAATAAATTTGTAGTTGCTTCCATGAACCTTTTATCACTACTCAATTTGGCTGAAACTCTTAATGTTTTTTAATAGGTTTCGTGATCAACCAAAGATATATAGCGAAACAAATATAATTCATATCAAACAAATCCTTTTACATACCTAAAATTCTTCAACGCAGATGCTCTATTTTGGAATATACAATAGTATACACCAAGAAGACTCTAGATCAGGCGTTTGAATTTCTTAAAGCATAAATGGGGATTTATTTTAAATTTTAATTTCTACTTTTTACATTTTTACAATTGTTCATTTATGTACGATATAGACTTTCAAGAATAGCTGTCCCCCAATTGATTGCAGGAGTCAGTGGAGCAAGTGTAATGCTTTACACTTGTATATGTAAAAATTTAATTACACGTTTTTATGTCTCCGTTGCAGCTGGTTTTGTCCAACTCAGAAGCTACTCTATTTGTTAATGACTGAACAACAATTTCAAAAATTGAAGGATGAAAATCAAGAACACTATGGAGATTGAGCAAGATGAGGCATTAGAGCCAGTGAGTCCTAGTGCCCAATATTTGAAGAGCTCAGTGTTATCATTCACTATTTTAAGCATTTTGGAATTAGAAGTTCCAATTGACATTTATACTATCATGACGCTCGTCAAAGATGTATTCTTACCCATAAATCGTCGCTTCTCTTCAATCATGGTGAGTTTTATGATCTTGATCAAGCCACGACCCTGATCAACTAGGGTTCCATGCATGTTACAACCTATGTTTGTAGATAGTGCATGCGTGTGACAATGGATGTAAGAGTGCATTTTATCATTCATCTAACCACTAGTCATGAAAAACATATAGCGCATGTTTGCACAAACTATTTTAAAAACAAAATTTTAATATATTTTTGTTCCTTTAATACTGAGTATTATTTTCTAACAAGCATGCAAATATAATAGAGGTTTTGTATGTATGTGTCGCAGAAAAGTGATATACAGTACCTGTTTGGTTTTACAAAAAATCAAATTTTTAGTATATTTTGACAAAGTTAATGAATCGCGTCATTGAAAAGTCGATAAAATTTAGGAGTCGCAAGAGACGCGTGGTTAATATTAATGGTTGGCTTTAACTTAATTTTTTATAGATTTTTTAGCTGAATCAAATGTGATATAATATAGACAAAAAGTAATTTTGTTCGAGCAGGTTTCATCGAAAGGAGCAAAGAAATGGAAGAGGGTGGAGGTAAATCTAAATGATCATGTAAATGTGCCTGTTTTTCAAAGTGGTATGTCAACTGACTATTATGATGAGGTTTTCAATGAATATTTATCAAAGCTTGCAATGGAAAAATTTCCAGAAAATAGACCTTTGTGGGAAATTCACATAGTTAAGTACCCAACAAGAAATGCAGCTGAGAATTTGATATTCAAACTTCACCATTCACTTGGAGATGGCTATTCTTTGATGGGAGCCCTTCTCTCCTGTCTACAAAGAGTTGACAATCCTTCTATGCCATTAACATTCCCTTCACGCCAGCCTAACTCGAGGCCTAGTCGAAACAGCCACGACTTTTTCAGGCCCATGTCCCAGTTCTTTTCAGGATTGATTAACACAGCATAGATTTCGGATTGAATCTGTTGAAGAGCAGTTTGATCAAAGATGATAAATCACCTATTAGATCAGGTGAAGATGGAGTGGAGTTTCGACCAATTGTTTTAACTACTACTACTTTTTCCATGGATCACCTCAAGCAAATCAAGGACAGGCTTAAAGTGGTAAAATCTAATGCCCTCTCTCTCTTTTTGTTTCCTTGTTTTCTTCTTCTTGTCATTGAATTTTCTTATGCTTTAATCATGATAAAATAGAAGTTAATAAAAGATCATGCTCTATATTATACTTGACGCATGTCCATCCATACGCGTACGGCGTACATATGTACTGCAATTTCTTAAATTGTGTTGACATATGTGTATGTACTAGTGAATGGGCTGGGTAATGTTAATTTTTAAGTTTATTTTTCTTTTTTAAATCTGTCAATCAAATGCTATAATGTCCGGATTACCGAAAAAGTTGTGAGAGTAACATGTGCCTAAAATAAGTCCTACACGAACCTGTCTATCTGAGTTAAAATTTGAAGAGTCAGGGGCTGCCACCGCCTATCTCTATATACAAGGAAGATGCTACACGTACATAAGGGTGTATACTCCCCCCAAGGTGTACAAGTATCATTTTCCATATATGAGCAACTGTCGTGTTCTGCTCTTCAAAGAATCATCGTGAATCGACCAAATACTTGAGATCCTTTTAAAGCTTGCATTTCTTTTACAGACAATTAATGACGTGATTACTGGGATAGTCATATTCGGCACGCGGTTATACATGCAGAGAGTGAATGAAGATTCAGGTCAAGCCAAATGTACAACACTCGTACTACTTAACACTCGAGCTATCGGAGGTTATAAATCAGTGAATGAGATGATCAAACCTAATGCAGAAATGCCATGGGGTAATCGTTTCGCATTCTTACAGGTAGGTATTCCCAAATTGTCTGCCCAGGAGTTAAACAATCCAATAAAATTTGTCAAAGAAGCACACCAGTTGATCAAAAGGCAAAGAAATTCTGCATCCGTTTATCTAACTGGCCACTTTCTTGACGCCATTCGACAAATTAGAGGTCCTGAGGTATGCATATTAATGTCCAATGTCATAAACTTATTTCCCCTCAAGTTCTTTTTTTCCTCATTTTTCATTTGTGCAATTGTGATATCATGTTAAGCCCTTATTTGACCTTCATTTTTTAAAATTTATTTTTTTCAATCAAAAATTTTATGAAATCTACAACTTTTATCAAATTTTCAACAGTGCATTTCAGCAACTTTTAGGGCCTGTTTTAACCCAATTTTTTTTGGTGTTGAACGTATTTTCAAATAGTAGATTGACGGTGAATGTGTGGTTAAAAACGAAGGAAATATTTTTGGGTTTATCTGTAATATTATTTTATTAAAAAATATGTGATTGAAATGAACATATAGAAAATTGAATTTTTTTAAAAAAGGAATCAAACAAGGGCTTATTAAATCTAATTTTTTTCCGGACCAAATAGGGGCTAAATTTATTAGCACATAATTAGAGGAAATTATGAATAATTTAAGAAAGAGATGCATTTCGTACCCTAGCTACTTTTGGGGCTGTAAACAAATAATGTCCACTTTTTGAATTTTTTGACAAACATAGCATTCTCACTTCAAATTGCAACTAAATGCTCCCTCCCTATTTTTACACAAATTTCAAACTATCTAGGAATTCTTGTCAAATAAGACAGTTTATTAAAATTTCTAATCCATTTAGACACTCAATTCCTTCGAATTTTGAACCATTTAAACATTCTTGTCAAGTAGACAACGTGGGTTGGAGTTCTTAATTCATTTAGACACTCTCATTCTAAGTCTTCTGACAAAAGAAAAAAAAATATTAGTATAGAAAACTTTCCCTCAAAATTAACGTTTCGTTATTGTTTGATAAAAGTTACATATTTGTCTAGAGTCCAGAGGAATTTTTTTTTTAAGGCAAGTTCACATATTTCCTATTTAAATAAATCATGTGGATTACTGCCAATCTACTATCTAATAAATGTAGAAACATAGCCTATATTTGGCCTCCATTTTTCAAAAATTCATTTTTAGTTACACATTCTCACATAAAACGATTTTACACATAAATCTAAAATTTTTCTTTATTTTTAACCACGCATTCTCCAACAAAACATTATTATAAAATACATTTTAGCCAAAAAAATAGGGCTCAAACAAGGGAATAATCAATTAAATAGCTGAATCAGCATATTTAACAGAGATTGTAGCCTTATACATATAAATCTCGGTCTAGATTATCTATTTTCTTGAAGAAGTTTTTTTTAACAAGTCTACTTTTGCTTATGCGGCAATTTTTTTAAAACAATTCACGATTGTATTGGAGACCCTCTTAGTTTCTCGTGCCATTTTCATATCTAACATTTTTTTTTTCTATTAAGGGTATATTTTGCCAATTTTTGTTGTCATAATAATTTTTTTGCTAAATTAGTATTCATTTTCATCAAAGTAAAATATCATCATAAAATCATTTCATGTATATAAGATTAGCTCCAAGTGCATATTTGGCAGTTTCGACAAGATTGACTAGCAACAGACCAAGTATTTTATTATTTTTGTTTTTTCAATAATAATACTAAATACAATTAAATCATTTTACTGATTATGCAAGGATAATGTGGATATCGGTGTTATGTAACAGGCTGTTGCCCGATTCATCCATGGCTCATTGCATAATTCGAGCCTGACAATATCAAATATGATGGGGCCTGTGGAACCAATGGCTTTAGCAAATCGACCAATTAAAGGATTGTACTTTGCTGTGGCTGGGGCACCTCAGGTACTCTACTTGACCATTTCAAGAGCTTCTAATACTTCAGTTAGCCTATAAATTTACACTTTAAAATTAACTTTCGAAAATATACTTTTGGCCTTGCCAACTCCAACGTAGATTAACTGCCAAGTTATTGAAGTATGCCCTCACATATCTTTCCATTGTTGTATGAATCTTACAATGTAATTTGATTAAAAACTCGACCCATGTAATTTTCATAATCAGTAAATCTAAGAATTTCCAACTAAATAGTATTAATATTCTCTCTTAAAAATTTCTACATTTCAATTCACTTATTTATCTCTTGATTGTTGCCTCTTTAACGTGTTGTGCATGCTGAACTATGCAGAGCCTTTCAGTAACAATGGTGAGTTACGTGGGGAAGCTGAGAATTTCGATGGGAGTGGAGAAAGGTTTCATAGACCCTGATAAGTTCAAGTCTTGCATTGAAAATGCCTTCGAGGCCATTTCCAAAGCTGCACTGGAATCTCCTGCTGAAGCAAAATTATAGGAAGCTTTACTCTTTAGCATTCCAAACGTGCATCTCAAATTTATATGTTGGAGAGATTAAAAGAAGATATGTAAACGTGTTATTGAATTTCATTTGTCCAATGTTTAATACTGTTTAATTCTGAATGCAATATAGTTGATTAATTGTTTATTTGTTTAATAATTAAGCTTTGACTTATTATTTCTAAATAATATTGGATATTAAGTTTATCTAAGATTAAAAGCAATAAAAGTTGGATATTATGTAATTCAAGGTACTGTGTAGTTTATTAACCTGATGAAGTGTGAGTTTATCATTTCAGATGACTAAGTAAAATTTAAACCTATAAATGGAAACAAAGCCAAATATATTGTTTGAGTCCGCTCATTTTCTTCCGGTAAAAATGACATTTAGTTTAGATCAGTTAGCACATTTGTACATTAGAGAGAGTGTAAGATTGCATGGTGTCCCTAGGAGAGAAAATAAAGATAAAAAAAGAAAAAACAAAATAAGTCCTACACGAAACAGTCTTTTCTGGGCGGTTTGTTAGTAATTTGATCGTGTAAGATTGCATGGTGTCCCCAGGAGAGAAAATAAAGATTAAAAAAAAAAGAAAAAACTTCATTTTATAATGTGACACGAGGAAATATGCCAACAATTTACAATGATGCAATTACTAATAAACCGCCCAGAAAAGTAATATAATGAATTAGAAGGTGCTTCTATGTATTTAGAATCTATCAGCATGATTTTAGTTGGTAAAAGATAATGTTATCAAGCTTGTGTAATTATTATGGATCAAAACCATTTATCGAGAATTACCTATGGTTGTTACAAGAATTCAGTTCTTATCGTTCCATTAATTTTGTTGAAAAATGCTTGTTGTACATCATCATTTACATAATCTTTTACAGATTGATGAAGCGTTAAAAAAAAAAGTGGGGAATTTTCTTTTATTTGGTTGATTATCAAATTTTGATCCAATCAAATCTCGTCACATCACCTAGTTGGTAAACAAATTTATAAATTATGATGTACATGTAACACGATCGAAATTTGTTATACCATTGGAATGTCATGGAGAGAAATAAACTGGTGTGCTTTGTTGAAATTAGTTGACTATGGATGAGCAATGTTTATACATTGGAAAAATGAACATCACCATATAAATAGCATTACTCAAAAGTTTTATATTTTATATTATTATATTTTTTGTAATTGGTTTCTTTTAGTTTTTATTAGTCATAAGACAAAATTGTCTTTTTAACAAAAACCTAAAGTTTTTAATTGTTAAATGGATGATTTCCATTTCTGAGTACCCAAGTGCTACATATATGAAAGATCGGGGTCCCCTGTTATTTTTGATCTAAAAATCACACTTATCCGGGTCACCAAATGTGGATATTTGTGAGTATTTTCATGTTTAGATACTTAATTTAGTATGTTTATTGATTATTTTAATTTGGTATATTATCCATTGAAAAAGAAATGATTGAACAACTCGTCAATCCAAAATGGATTGATATTTTTGTCTCTGAAATCGTAAGACGGGTTATATTTAAGTGACTGTTTAAAATATTTTCGTATTGTTATTTGATTGTAATATAAATATTTTGAATATTTCATTTTATTTGTTTTTTTATTGTTGATTTTAAATTAACAAATTTAGTTTCGTAAACTCTTATAAATGAAAAAAATAAAAAAAAATTGCTTGCTCACTACGATTTGGAAGTCCAAATTTTGAAATTTGCCTCAGGTCTCGTGAAATACAAGCATGACTTGAACTTATTTGGATTAATGAAACATTTCTCCACTGACGTGACAATTCTCGTCTGTTCAGCATAACTCACCATAGATTATTACAATAATTATAGATGTTGATTTATACAAAATTGTAGAACAATGTATTTTATTATTACAGAGAACAAAATGAGAAGTAGGAAATACTAATCGCTAAAAGGAGAATAGATTTGTAAATCGAGATACACAGTATACTTAAAGTAGATTCGTTCTCTTGCATAAGTGCTTGAGATTTCATTGATGCTTGTCCCCCCAAGATACAATTGAGAAACCAATAAAATCTAAGTATGCAAACAAAGAATAATGCAATTTCGTGTGTAGATTAAAGGAAAAACCAAATGTATAAATAAGCTCTAATGGAAAATTAACAAACTGGGAGTTATAGGTGTTACAACCATTAGGACCACTATTGACCAGGATGCTAAATCTCTCTGTTAACACATACATAAATCGTCTCTGGAGTTAGAGAATTTGGAAGGTTATTTGGAGAAAAATATATGAAAAGTAAAGGCAAAACGTGGACCCTTCTAAATGATCAATTTTTGTTAGTTGAATCCGATATTCATGTATGCAGGGTAATCATATATAAACTAATCTTTGCCTCCAATCATTTTCATATGTGAACAAACTTTAATTGTTTTCTCCCCAACATATAAATTCTTTCCAATTTGTACGAACTCCAATTTCTCATTCATCCGAACATCACTTTTAATAAGTAAACATATAATTTCGATATTCTCACGGAGGAGAACACAAATCTACCAAAACAAAGGAACAAATCTCACTCAAAATTATGTCAAAACAGCCCATACACACATTTTTACAACAGTTGAAATCCACCAACAATGGCATGGACAGCTTCATGCTCAATGAGCTGAATATCGATGTTGTATTTCACACTATACATCCTTGAGAGAATCTCTAATGGAGTTGTGGATTGCACTAAAAAAAGTCACATGACTGCAAAATGATTAGATGACTTTTCCAAGTTCGAAAACAATAGAATAAATTCCTTTGTTATTTCGATGGAGGACATGGAATGAGTGGATAAAACCGACATTCATTTCTCATCAAACAAATACTAAAAAAATTCATAAGATACAACCTTAAACTATTTAGTAAAATAATCCAAATATTAATATCCGACCAAATTTTATATGACTTTAAACAAAGCATAAATTAATGAACTTTAGAACTAGAATAAAGTTTGAGCATCACTCTAGTGCTGCTTTGGAAATTGCCTCAAAGGCATATTCAATGCATGACTTGAACTTATTCGGATCAATGAAACCTTTCTCCACTGACATGACAATTCTCAGCTTTTCCATATAACTCACCATTGTTACTTGAAGACTCTGCATAATTCAGCCACAACATGTTATGAACAACCAATCATTTCAATGTAGACATATAAAGTGCAGCATTGTAATTACCTGCGGTACTCCAACCACCGTAAAGTACAATCCTTTAATTGGGATATTAGCTAAAGCCAATTGTTCCACAGGCCCCATCATATTGGATATTGCCAGGCTTGAATTATTTAATGTGCTGTAGATGTATCGGGACGTTGCCTGTTGCATCAAACCCGAATTATTTAGGACAGATAATTTTTTTGAAAGATTTTCAGCAGGGAGTTATAACATGCATGGTTGAGTGTAAAATATATTAGTTTTTGGCTATGATGTGTCAAATTAATTATTGCCACATCACTTCTTCTGAATAAGCATTGCTCATAAATAGCATTATTCTAATGAAAATTGT
>CAIGRB010065798.1:0-12336 GCA_903798255.1 Fraxinus quadrangulata
TCAAAAAATTGTATTGTAAAAAGATTGCCGATTTTGAAATTTGAAAAAGATAAAATTTGTGAACGTCAATTTGGAAAGCAAGTGAAAAACTCTTTCAAACCAAAAAGCTTCTCCTCAACTAAAAAACCTTTGTAACTTCTCCACTTGGATCTTTTTGGACTTTCAAGAATGGCTAGTTTAGACGGTAAACATTACGCCTTCGTTATTGTTGATGATTTTTCAAGATTTACATGGATCATATTTTTAAAAGTAAAAGATGAAACTCTAAAAGATTTTAAACATTTTTGCAAAAAGGTTGAAAATGAAAAGGGCTACACTAATGTGACTATTAGAAGTGATCATGGTGGAGAATTTGACAACCTTGCTTTTGATGAGTTTTGTAACGAAAAGGGATATGAATATAATTTCTCGGCTCCTATGACTCCTCAACAAAATGGTGTAGTAGAAAGAAAGAATCGTACATTGCAAAAAATAGCTAGGACCATGTTAAATGAAAATAACTTACCTAAGTATTTTTGGGTTTAAGCAGTCAACACCGCATGCTACATTATGAATAGAATTTTTGTAAGTCGTAAGAAATCAAAACACCTTACGAGTTTTGGAAAAATAGAATTCTCAACATTAGCTACTTTAAAATTTTTGGTTGCAAATGTTTCATTTTAAACACAAAGGACAATTTGAGAAAATTTGACTCAAAATCCGATGTTGGAATTTTTCTAGGATATTCATCGACTAGTAAAGCTTATAGAGTCTTCAACAAAAGAACTTTGGTCGTTGAAAAATCTATGTATGTTACTTTTGATAAGACTAACCTTCTTGATCGAGAGAATGGTATTGATGATGATGTAGGTTTGGAAAGTCCTTTCGAACAAATGAATATTCAAGACCGAAATAAAGGAGTTTCAAATGAAGAACAATCAAAGGAGCCCAACAATCAAGAAAGTGAAGAAAAGTCAACTGAGACTCAAAGCAACTCCCATTTGCCAAAGGAATGGAAATTTGTTTCCTCTCATCCAAAAGAGTTAATAATCGGCGATCCATCAAAAGGTATCACTACTAGAACTTCTCTTAAAAATCATCTTGGTAGTTGTGCACTCATCTCATAAATTGAACCCAATTTTTTTTTAAAAAGTCGAGTTTGATGAGTTTTGGACTCTAACTATGCAAGAAGAATTAAATCAATTCGAAAGAAACCATGTTTAGGATTTAGTCGCTAGACCAACTAATCAAACCATTATTGGTACTAAATGGGTCTTTAGAAACAATCGAGATGAAAATAAAATTATTGTGCATAACAAGGCTAAATTAGTGGCATAAGATTACAATCAAGAAAAAGGCATTGACTATGAAGAAACATTTGCACCGGTTGCTAGGTTAGAATCNATGAAAATGTAAATATTGTGCGTAACAAGGCAAGATTAATGGCTCAAGGTTACAATCAAGAGAAATGTATTGATTATGAACAGATATTTGCACCGGTCGCTAGGTTAGAATCCATTCGCTTGCTTCTTGCATTTGTTTGTCATAAAAATTTTACTCTTTATCAAATGGATGTTAAAAGTACATTTTTAAAATGGATTCATTCAATAAGAAGTCTTCGTCGAACAACCACCTGATTTTACAAATCATTAGTTTCCAAACCATATTTTTAAATTTAGAAAAACTCTTTATGGACTAAAACAAGCTCCTAGAACTTGGTATGAACGATTGAGTAAATTTCTACTTTCAAATGATTTTTTTATCGGAAAAGTGGATACTACTCTTTTTTATTAAAATTCAAAAGCAAGACATGTTTATTATTCAAATTTATGTGGATGAGATTATTTTTGGGGCAACAAATAATCAACTTTGCGAAAAATTTCGAAAAATATGGGCATTGAATTTAAAATGAGCATGATATGAAAACTCAAGTTCTTTCTCAGACTTCAAATTAAACAAACATATGATGGCATATTCATAGATCAAAGTAAGTACATACTAGGCATGTTAAAGAAGTTCGAAATGAATGACATCAAGCCGATGAACACTCCGATAAGGACTTTCGCGAAGCTTGACAAAGATGATCAAGGCATTTCCATTGATATCACTAAGTATAAAGGTATGATCGGATCACTTCTTTATTTAACTGTAAGTGGGCCCGATATTATGTTTAGTGTATGTTTATGTGCTCGATTTCAATCAAATCCTAAGGAATCCCATTTTAAAGCCGTAAAAAGAATCTTTTGATATTTTAGTGGGACTCAAAACTTAGGACTTTAGTATCCAAAACGAACTCATTTTGAATTACTTAGTTGCTCGGATGGCGATTGGGCTAGTTGTCAAGTTGATGGGAAAAGCATTAGCGGTACTTGTCACTTTCTAGGCTTCGCCTTTGTTTCGTGGTTTAGCAAAAAACAAAACTTTGTGACCTTGTCTATGGCCGAGGCTGAATATATCTCGGCTGTGAGTTGTTGTGCACAAGTACTATGGATAAAACAAACCCTTCGTGACTTTCACCTATCTTACGATCATGTTCCTATCATGTATGACAATACTAGTGTCATAAACTTATCTAAAAATCTCGTTTTGCATTCTCGAACTAAACACATTGAAATAAGACATCAATTTCTTAGAAATCATGTTCAAAACGGCGATATCTCGTTAGAATTTGTTGACACAGAAAATCAATTTGCCGATATTTTCACCAAACCTCTTGCACCCGATCGCTTATCATTCATTAGACGAAGTTTGGATATTATCGAGTCAAACAACGTTCAAAATTAAGTTTCTCCAAAAAAAATTTCCTCTATCTTATTACACACATACACACACTCTTCAAAAAATCGATCGTCTGGTACATCGCATCCGGTAAGATAGAAATTTTTTCCCTTTCTACATTTTTTTTGGCGGACGTTCGGCACTAAGATTTTCAATTTTAAAATCACGATTTCCTCCTCTTTTTCTTCTCATTTTCCTCTTCTTCTTCCTCCACTTATTCTTTTTCCTTCACTCGCCTCCAATCATATTTCACCCATAATCATCACTTTCACCTAAGTTTATCTATCTAACGTCGATTCTCAACCATTTTTTAGCCTCAAATTTCAACATTTTCGGCCAAAAAACTCATTTTCTTTAAACTCAAACCCTAAAGCTCTAAACTCCAACTTTGCACCTCAAATTTGTTCCAAAATCTATATAGAACTCTACTATTTTGTAAGTTTCTAACATCATGCAACATCTATTCTAAAGATTGCATTCTAAAAAAAAAAAAAAAAATTCAAAATCCTTCATTTTGAGCCCTAATTTTCGAAAATCCCTAAATTCTTTTTTGGCAAAATGTTGACCTCACAAGGCCGAGGAAAGAGACTCAAGCAAACCGTTCGCCGATCACCATCTCCATCATCCGACGAAGAAATGGACCTCGAACTCAAGGCGCCGACGAACCCCTTTGAGAAGTCTCCTGTCCTCTTAGGTAAAAACGTAGATTTTCCTTCCTTTACTTTCGATGCTCCCGCATTTAAAATAGAAGAACGCTTCATGAATATGGGATGGGTGTCGGTTTGCACATTAGAAGAAAATGCATATGCACGTTTAATACAAGAGTTCTATAGGAATATGATTGTTAATACTCGTTTGGGTGACATTACTTGTCTTGTTAAAAATGTTCGTGTCACCCTCTCCAAACCCCTAATTCGCACTCTTCTCGAACTCGCACCATGTGATATTCAAAAATTTGTGCACAAAACCCACCCTTGGGTGGATGGTTATAACCTGACAGAAGCTTGTCGTCGTGTCAGGAAAAGATTTTGAAAATGTTACAAAAATCTCGACCAACCAACTTATTCTCCCACGTAAAGTTCTACAAAATATCATTACTAACATCATTTTACTTAGGAAAGGGCATCGGGATGAAGTAAATTGCTTTGATCTTTTCATTCTCGATTCCTTCCTTGTCGATCGGCGAATCGATTTCCCGACCATCACATTAGGTCTTATGAAGCTCATCCATTCTTCACGATACACTAAGGTACTTCCTTACGACATGTTTTTAACTAAGATCTTCAAACACTTTGACGTCTCTCTTCACGACGAAGCCTTCATCAAACCCCGTCCTACCGACACCATTAGTTCCACCACTCTGAAACGTATGAAAATCTTTAAAAAAAAGACAGACAATGGATGGCTGAGATAAAGGGGTTCGACTCGGCTTCGGGGCCTTTTACACTACCATTCGAAGAAGAGGAGAACGATGACGTCGACGACAAAGGCGAGCCTACTGCCACAGGTCCTTTGCGCTCTACTCCGACGTCAAGTACTCTTCGAGGACTTGCCGAGGACCAGTTTTCTCTTTTGAGTAGGCGAATTGATTCTCTTACTATGATAGTCGCTGGGATGAGCGGGATACTTCATCATATACAGACGTAGCAAGCTACGTTTCAGACCTAGTAGGACGTGATCCAAGTACAGCAGGATGCGATCCTTACATGGCAGGCTGAGATGTAGGCCCAGTAGACCGTTTTCTTTGCCGACTTTCTTGCTCGATTCCCGCTCCTCCTCCAACACAGTAATTTTATTTTTAACTTAAATTGATATTACAAAGTTTGACTATGGTTGGCTCTTTTGATTATGTATTGCAATGACTACTTAAATTATTACAATGCAATGTTAAATCATTCTTGCTTTTTATAACTGCCATTTTGCTTATTAATTACCACACTTTTTGCTTATACCAAAAGGGGGAAAAGATAAAATATAGATTTGCATATAAATACCAACTCACTTTACATTTAATTCTAACCTTTCCTAGAGCAATAAGTAAGTATTTATTGAGATAATTTTTTATTATTAATTATTTATTCATCCTCATAAATTAATTTATATTTGAAAAACTTTTGATCATTCTAAACTTAGAAAACCAATTTTATCAAAAGTTTTCAAATCCAACACTTGAGTCATATCTATTATCATATATTCAAAGTGTTTGCCTTCTTCTCTTTTTGTTCTCAACTTTGAATTTATTATTCATTAAAGAAGAGAATATTTCACTTGTAAAACTCTTTTGAATCAAGGGTCATATTGAAGTCTCGTAAAGCTCAATAATGTGAGTTGTGTTAAGGTCCCGGAAAGCTCAACGTTGTAAAAGGATCGGTGCTCCTTGATTGTAAGTCACCGGAAGCGTTGTAAAGGGTTGGATTGCAACATAAGTCAATCAATATAGTGAAAAGGATTGCTCGTGCCGGAGAGCTTGGTAAAGGGGGACGTAGATCATTGTATTGGATCGAACATTCATAACATATCGTTTGCACTCTCTATCCCTTTTACTCAACACATTTACTTCGCGCAAATTTACATTGTTCCATTTATATGTTTACTTATATTTAGATTATTCTCTATCATTTGCACGTTCACTATATTAAAATCTTGAGTGATTAACGAAAAAGTTTTAATAACCAATTCACACCTCTCTTGGTTAGCCAATCTTTGGCTTTCAATTTCTTGAATGTAGATGTCGACAATACTTTTGTGAATAAATCAACCATATTGTCATTTGAGCGATTTTGTTGAACATCGATGTTGTCATTTTTTGAAACTCATGTGTATGAAAGAATTTTAAAGAAATCTCCTTCGTCCTACCACATTTGATATAGTCTCATTTGAGTTGTACAATACAAACTGCATTGTCTTCATACAAAATTGTTGAACTATCATTTGTTGAAGTTAATCCTCATGATGGTTGGAGATGGTTCATGTTCAAACTGCACGTACAAATACTTTTCGTGTCTCTAAGAAATTCAAATTTCACATGTATAATTTATTTCCATTTTGACCAATCATTTTTATATTGACAAACTTTAACAGACCGTGGTTCAAAATCCTCATTTTGCATAATATCAAGAGGCATGTTAAAGACAAAAATTTTGTCTATAACAACATTATATAGTTCTCATTCATGGTTTTTCAAGAACCATATATATAATATTTGATCAAACAATCTTTTCTAATATTATTTCTTTTGAAGTTTTTTTTTTTATTTTTCTCTTGTACTTTTCTTTTTCGAGGTGTTGAGTCTTTTGAATTAACTGATCACACTTCTAACGTATTTGTGATTCATTTGCTACAACAAATTGTTCTATAGTAACATCCTTTTTTGCTAAAATTTTTCTGTTGAAATATATAACTTTGTCACTTTTCTTGTATCAATAAATACATTAGGTAATTGATTTGCAACCCTTTGTAAATGAATGTTTTTTTTATCATCTTGCTTACATTGATTGTTGTGAGATCAGAGTGAGATAGAGTTGTTTCATTTCAAAAAAAAATTATATTGTTTTTAAGCTTGTAGTTTTTTTCCTCCCAAAATTGAAAAATTCATTTCATCAAAATAACAATCTACAAAACGTATAATAAATAAATCACCCGTTAGAGGTTCAAGATACCTAACAATAAATGATGAATCAAAACCAACATAAATCACAAGTCTTCGTTGGGCACCCATTTTAGTGTGTTGTGGGGGTGAAATAACTGAAAACACCTAAGTGAAAAATATTAGATTCATGACCAGATGCAAGTTGTAAATGTGAATATTTATAATAAGCAGTTGTTCTTATACAAACCAATAATGCAACATGTAATCAGACATGATTCCAAACAGAAGTTAGAAGTTTTGTTTTCATAAGTAATGGTCTAGCAATAAGTTGTAAACATTCGATGAACGACTTCACTAAATCATTTTATGTATGGACATGTGTGACTGAATGTTCAATAACAATCTCAATTGACATGCAATAATAATTGAATGTTTGCTATCTAAATTCACCGACATTATCAAGAAAAATTGTGTTGATTGAGTAATCAGAAAATTGAACTCATAATTTTATAATTTGAGCAAGTAGTCTAGCAAAATCTATGTTCTTCGTAGAAAGTAAGCAAACATGAGACAATTTAGTAGAAGAATCGAATAATATCATAAAATAATGAAATGGTCGAAATTGTGGGTGTATTGACCCACATATATCTCTATAAATTCTTTTCAAGAAAATTAGAGATTCAATATTGACATTTGTAGTCAAATGTCTAATCACTAACTTGTCTTCTGAAACAAACAACAAATGGATAAATCATTAGGGAAAAGAATTTTTTTGATTCTTTAAAAGATGTCCATGTGATTTGTTTATTATTCGACACATCATTATAACTTTTGAAAGTCCAAGTCGATCATGTCAAAGTATTAAACTTTTTAGATCAACGAATTTCTTGTTTGTGATAATATTTGATTCAACCATTTTTATAAATGTATGATACATGTCAATTGGAAGTGCGTGAAATTTTTCTTTAATCTGCATCTGTCCAAATACAAAAGTTATGCGAAGATGTTTAATATTATTTTCTTACAGTATCTCAATGTGATATCCATTGCAACAAATATTTTTTGAAATTAAACAAATTTTTTTGGAATTTTTTAGGATAAAGTCATCGTCAATATATAATTTTTTATTTGATAAAATAATACAAGCTCTTCCGGAGCTTTCAATGATATTCGATGCACTTGATATCGTATTAACATAAATTTCTACTATTTTTATGTCAAAAAATATTTTTTAACTTGAATAATAGTATACGTAATTGCACTATCAATCAAACTGTATCTTGACAATCCATCAGTAATCCTTAAATATAAAAAAATAAATATTATTTAAAAAACATGAATTTGTATTTAAAAGAAGTAAACATAATTCGATATTATGAAATTAATAATGCAAAATAAAGTTTCAAATTTTGTGAAAAATAAAAACATACTTCAAACTAAATTTTTAAAACAAAGGGGAAATACTAAAAATATAGAAAGTAAACTAATATATATCTTCTATCACACCAACTCCAATCAAATTATCCAAATGAGTATCATTTGGGTCAGCAAAGAACTCAGAGATATCCAAATGAGTCACATTAATTGGACCAGCAAAATAAAAAAAATTTGTCTCCTCTTTTCCCTTTTTCTTGATTAATTTTTGGTAGAAATCTACAAGATAGTTTTCCGTACAACAGGTACGTGCCAAATACCCTTTCATTCCACATCTAAAGCAACTTTCTTCATGATTTTTTTTATATGCTACTTTTGTTTGCTTTGTGCCTTTTAAAATTATTGTCTTATTGTTGATAGTTATATTGATTATTTCATCCATGATTTTTTCAGCATCCTTATCTTAATATTACATTTACATTTGCTTCAGGCAATATAGTACTTTTGCTTCAGGCAATGGTACAGAATCAATTGGACATAACCCATGAATTTCATCAATAGTTTGTAAGTACTAAAACTTAGTCAATTAACCAATTTGTCTCAATTATTCGTTTTAGCTAGAATACGCCAATCAGTCAGAACTTCACGCAGAGAGTTTTAAGCACAGTTCTGATTGGGACATCATAACATATGTGTGTTCTACAATATATAATCTATTGTGAAATTAAATAAAAATGAATATTATATATAAAATGGTAAACCCCTAAGGAAAATATCTACGAGCCCCCATGTAAAATAATAAACTATCAAAGAATAACAATTATAATAGTTTCGGTTTAATAATTTTGCAAAATTAACTAAAACAATCAAAAACAAATAAAAAAACTCTCTCGTTTTCTTTCTTCTTTTGACTTGTTGGAGAAGTGGAATCAAACCGTCCAATCTTGACTTTATCGCCACTTCACCATTGTATACGGTCACAATCACCATTTGGATTAAAATTCACCAATCTTAACTCACGCCAAGTAGATTGATCTTTGAGTAAGATTATATCATTCATGCACAAATGTGTTCTCTTCAATTATGGTTGAAGAATACGATTTTTGCTTTGAGATATTTCAATGGAATAGAACTCACTAGAGATGATCAAAAGATTTCAGAACTTGCTGCTACAGGTTTGTCGAATATAGATAAAATTTTCTCAAACCCACTAAACGTCCCGTAATGATTTTCTCTACTTATGTAAAGATCATTTCAAGGCATGAACATGTCTTACCTAAAATATGGAAGTTTTGCACAGTAAGAATAATATAACATATGTTTGATATGGTTAATAATTAAACCAAGGAAAGTTTTAATTTGTAAAAACAATATTTTCTTATTTTAATTATTTGACAAATCAAACCAGTCCAATGAGGTAAATATATATTTCTGTATAAGTTAAAATATGTTTGATATAGTTAATAATTAAATTAAGAAATATTTGATTTATTAAAATAATATTTCTTTCTTTTAATTATTTGATCAATCAAACATATTCAATGGGGTAAGTATATGTAAATGTTGCACCTCGTTTAAGGTTTGAAAACCCTAAAAAATCGCAGCCAAGATTCTATTAACCTGCAACACTCAATCAGTTTTGACTAACTGACTTACCTTGTTTTGACTAAATTAGTTGAACACGTTTTTGGCACATATTTTGACATTTAAAAAGCATTCTAATTTAGGCAAGTCAATAAATAAATAATAAGTAACAATATAATATGTATTTTACTTACACAATTCATTATTTTATTCAGCTACAAGTAGACAAGATATGAGTTTTGCGTACTTTTTGAAATCACGCTCACGATATTGCTGCTGCAGGAGCACGACATGAAAAGGTGGAAAAAAATTTCTCCAACATATCTTCATTAGTGACTATTTCTCCACACAAAGTCAATTTTGAAAATATTCTAAACAATTCAAAATTGTACTCACTAACAATTTTAAAGTTTTGCAAACGAAGATGCATCCACTCATAGCGGGCTTTGGGGAGGACTGTAATCCTCTGATGATCGAATCTTTGAGTCATTTTTTTCAAATAATGTGTGGATCTTTTGGAGTGAGATATTCGATTTTCAATCCATGATAAGAATGTAAAATAGCATCATTTTCTCCTCTTATTTCTTGTATTTATGTGATTATTTGATGCTTAAATGCACTAAGTACCCTTATATTTTGATTTAGGTTGCAAATGGATGAAAACGGTGGAGATTTGAAGAAATAAGTAAAAAATAACCAAAGTGAAAGAAAATGAAAGTTTGAGGACCAAATTGAAAATACTCAATAGTTGATTCGGACCACAAGAAGATACTTTAAAGATTGCTATGGGACAATTGAATGTAATTGGAACTCAAAAAGAAATAGAATATGATCAAAGTATTATCAAAATCAATTTTCAATTCGTACAAGATATATTCCAAAATTTTAGCCGAAAATTGAAACCCATTTTTGGCATAGGTAACATTCGAATTGAAAAATTATATTTCTAAAGATTTTTAGCCCTTTGATTCAAATTTCAAACGCATCTTGAATCGACTCAATTGAATATCGAGAGAGAAAGTAATGACCAAAATACTGACTATTGTGTAGAGACAAAAAAATTCGCGCGCGAAGATAACTTTTCTTATTCGATTGGAACTCCTTTGGAAACCAATTTGGACGTGATTTTCATCCAATTTTCGACTCCTTCAAATACTTAACATCAGAATACATATTGAAAATGCCTCAATAAACAACTTTTCTTGGTGCTCAAGAAACTCTATGAAGAACTAAAACCTTTGGTAAAGTTATGGATGAACTCATTTGATTCAGTGATTTTACATCATTTGTTCATGTAATCTGATCTTTATTTATTGAATGCTTTTAGAATTTAGACTTTCCCCTCATAAATTTATCGTGAAATCAGTTTAACTCTTATTAGATTTTTCATGGATTCAGTCATACTTTTTCCATTGTTTAATCTAAATATTTGTTGAGTTTCAATTTCATAAACTTATGTTGATATTGATTTAACTTTTACTAAATTTTTCATAGATTTAGTCATGCTCTTTCTTTCGAATGATTGAACTAATTGTTGAATTTTAATCTCAATTATTTTATTAGTGTGATTCAATTGTTGCTTTATGCTTGAAATATATGGTCGATCTTTGAATCCGATTTCAATAAAATTGTGTGAATGCGTTATGGGAAGTCTAGATTTTAGAACTACTATTGAATTAAATTGAATTGTAAAGTCATATCCTCCAGTTATGGTGTTGGGATGAAAACCTCTAATTGAGTTATAAAAATGAATAATTGATGTGAATGATCCGATCCAAATGTCGGAATTCCGATGCTTTACTGTCTAAATTCATTGATTTTAATTTTACAATCTCAAGACATTGATATTAATTTCATTCAAATACCAAATTCGACTACACATTTGAGTGAACAATTCATTCTCTTTTATCCTTTGAGTAATTTTACATCTCCCTATGGAATCGACACCTAAAACTATGTTACAATATCCGCGTTATTCTTTGGGCTAAATCCATCAAAAAGTTGATGACAAAGGAATGTAAGTGCTTTTGCATGATCCTGCATGGATTCTTGCTTTTCTTCTTCTATTGTCTCTCTCAAACCCTTTGAGACAAGATGAATATTATTTTCGAGGACATATGACAAATAATTTTTTACTAAATATGTCAAGTGTAGCAAACTCAAATATTTGCTATTTAATTAGCTGCACAATAAAGCAAAAGAAAATATAATTAATTTCAAAAAATCTGATTTAACATTGTGTAATCACATAACAATTAATAAAGTAATCAATGCCAACATGATATGAGTCATAGGTCTTCATTCAGTGATAAACACTAATTCAAAATTATATATTATTCGAAACATGTGCTAATTCGGAAGCACACTGTATTCTACTATTACTTTTTGAAGAGTAATATGTCAATATTCATCTGAAATATTAAAAATTATAATTCATGCTCTTCAAAAATAAGTAATATTCTTTAAAAATACTAATTATAAAATTATATTATTTCAAGAACAAAAATAAATTATTATTTAAGAACATTAGTTTTTCAAGAGCCATGTATTATTTATAGAGTTGTGGTTCTTTGAGAGCAACAGCGAGATGCGTCAATTTAAATAAAGAAAGAACATCCAAAATATTTAATCAGATTAAGAATATTAATTACTATACAAGATATAAATTTATACATATAAATTAATTACTGAACATGTATTAAGAAAAAAAATCTTCATAATCAATTATGTTTGACCTCTTGGATGTCGTGTATTGACTTTTAGGTGTAGCCGCAATTTTATTAGACCATCTCCAGCGCTACACCAAATTTTGCACCATTTTACACTAAATTTTGTATCAAACTAAAATTTATCTCCAACCATTACGCCAAAAGTTACACCAAACGAACAATGTTTAATCATTTTCTTCTCTTTTTTATTCTTAGTAACTTATTTATTCGAAATATTATTTATTTATTTATTTTAGAAATACATAAATTACTAAATAAATAATTATGTTAAATTAAGGAAAATATTAAATTCATTAATAAATA
>CAIGRB010065828.1:2945-25402 GCA_903798255.1 Fraxinus quadrangulata
ATTATGAAACTTTATATGAAATTAGGTGGCTTTGATGAAATAAAATCAAATTAGTGGCTATGATGACACTAAATATAAAATTGGATAGTCATGATGAAACAAAATCAAATTGGGTGGTCATAGTGAAACAAAACAAATTGAGTGGTCATGACAGCACTAAGTATAAAGTTGGGTAGATATTGGTGGATTTAATCCTTCAAACCATAATCCAAAGCCGTCGAACGCCGATCACTACCACCAAACCTACAGCCACCCAAAAATCAAAATCACCTCCACTAAATCGAACAATCACCTTCCACTTTTATTCCTTCTAAACTAGACAATGGCCTCCACTAAATCGAACCCAAAAGTCACAGGAATTCTAGAAGATCTATTTGAGTGATCCTTACATATTTCTGTTCTTCCATGGTGTACATGGTTTCTATTTTTGCGTTCATATAATCCTTTTTAAACCAATTTTGTGATCTCTTAAAAAGATCAAAGCCAGAAGCCATGTATTTACAAAGGGGATTCTCTGCACCAAACATGAGGACAATGCCATATGGTTTCAAGAAGGGAAAAGTGCATCTCAGTTATAGCAATAGTGTGACTTGCTTGGAGGGTTTCAAATAGAGAAGTGCATCACATTGGTTAGTACTCGATCAAATGTTTTATGTTGCTGTTACGATGTTAGTGGTAGCGGTGGGATTCTCAACCGATAATTTCTTGTAGAATTGAATTGATTAATTCGAGATAAACGAGGTAGCCATTCACCAATCGATNTTTAGTTTAATTGTTTTTATTGTTAATAATATCTGATAAAAAATTGTTAATTCTAAAGTTATCATTTTACCCCTTTCAATATGGTCAAAATTGGTCAAAGTCCAATTTCTTGGTCAATTACGATCAAATTGACGGTTTTCATCCATTTGGATTTCAATTACTAATTTTTCAAAGGTTTGGGACCTCCGTTGACACAAACTGAAGGTTACAGTAAAGTCCGCTAAAAATCCAAAGGTTTGGGACCGCTCCTGAAATTATCCCTTAAAAAAATCATTTGTTTTTCTTAGTGGGGGCATTCCACGTCAGATTCGTAAAATCCTAGGCAGAATATAAAGAGGGAGGGATGTCAACCCACTCGTGCATCAAGTCAAGTGCTCCCAAAATTTAGGAAAATTGTGTAGTTGGCCCTCGAAGTTTTATTATTATTTATAATTCATCTTCAATGATCGAAACATTTTAAATCTTCGTTATCACATAACCCTCATGAAAATATTTTTCACTTAAAAATTGAGGGTACTACCCAAGTTGTGATGCAAAATCTTACTTCATAGAGTTAGATATTCAATGATCACATAACAATTTAGAGATTGTTTGGTGGGGATTTAAATTAGATTTTTAGTAGATTGTGATAGAAGTTTTTGAAATGTGTGTTTGAAAAGTTGTGGGATTCATGAAAGATATTGTTAATATTGATTATTTGACTTTGACTTATATTAAAATTATATTTTAATCCAAAACCAACAGGCTTTTAATATTGATTTAGAGAGCGTTTACAATTAAGGACCGATTATGCATAGTTGATGACAAACTTGCTATATTTTATTAGTGAACTTTCAATTTTTAGTATAAATTTTAATGCTCAAAATCAAATAATTTATCTTTAATGGAAACTACTTGATTGAAGACATTAGATACATAGCACCGAACAAGATTGAATAGTATATGGCACATTTAATGTGCCATATACTACGATCTAGCTTTCTGCCTAACACAACTGTCACATTCATGAAAAATGTGGTTAATATTGATTATTTGACTTTAACTTATATTAAAATCATATTTTAATCCAAAACGAACAGACTCTTAATATTGATTTAGAAAGCGTTTACAATTAAGGACCGATTATGCATAGTCGATGACAAACTTGCTATATTTTATTAGTGAACTTTCAATTTTTAATATAAATTTTAATGCTCAAAATTAAATAATTTATCTTTAATGGAAACTACTTGATTGAAGACATTAGATACATAGCACCGAACAAGATTGAATAGTATATGGCACATTAAATGTGCCATAAACTACGATCTAGCTTTCTGCCTAACACAACTGGCTTGTTCTTACTCTTTTTACTCCTTTATTAAAGGCAAAATTGCTTTTGATACATAAATTAGAACTCAAATCACAAGATTAAGAGGTTAATTTTTACAATAAAACTTCTTTGTGTTATAAACATTTTACCATTTTCATTTATAAATTTACCAAATGATGGCTTGACTATCGATCATTTTCCTTTTTCAGAAATGATTTTCAAACACTGACCATGCATAGTCCAAATTTTTAGACTATATTATATTAGGAAAATGATGATTGTACCATGCTATACAGCATGATGTACAGCCCCCTCACATGTGAGGGGGCCCACCATGAATAAAAAAATTCGTTGGCCCCCTCTATGTGAGAGGGATGTACACTATGGTGTACATGAAGCATCTCTCATTATATTAACATTACTTGTGATAAGCTAGTAGCAAAGTGAGACCATTGATGCTTTGTATTGTCCACAACACCAATAAGTAAAAACAACATATCAAAATAATAGGGTAAATTGCATATTTAGTCTTAACCTTCGTCAAAAGTAGCAATCTAATTCCCAACTTTATTTTTTTTTGTCTAATTTTTGTCTCCTACATTTCAAAAGTTAGCACATTTCGTTCATACTGTTGGTTTCCATCCATACGAGCTGTCAAAAGAGGTTTATGCATTGTGAGTCAAGGTAAAATAGTCTTAAAATCGAATATTTAAAATTGATAATTCAATAAAAAATTGGTTTTAATTTATTTACCAAATATTAAAAGATAAAAATGAAAAAGATTTATTCCCTCTGCCTTCCTCAATGCCATTGCCACCTACTGCGGTCACCGCCAACCCCCACCTACATAATTGGTGGATTTCTTCCCTGAATTCTATTGGAGGTGTGATTTTGACATGACTATTATGAAGGGAGAATAAGGCAGTAGTGATGGCATTAGGGCAATGTCTTTTGTTGGGTGAGGATTATTTGTTTATTTTTATATTGATTTAAGTGTTTAGACTATTTTACCCTTTCTTAAAGTCAATAGACCTCATTTAAATGGCCATTTGGATGGAAGCGTCCATACATATGATTTGTACTAATTTTTGAAAAGTCGGAGATAAAAACCGGACAACAAAAGGTTGGGGACAAATTTTGCAATTTACCCTAATAATAACAAAGTTCACAAGTGTGAAGCTACCCTTCCATAAAAGTGTAGGATATTTTGGTAATTTTGGTATAATCAACTAGTCAAATACAAGATTTGAGAAAATGTGTTTGCCGGCCAAGAAAGAGACAACCAGTTAGAAGCCGACAAGAAATATTGACGGCGAACAATGCACATAATTTTCACTCCATCAGATTCATTGTATTCGTCTTTATTATGTACACGAAACTTAAACTATGCAAATGCAAACTATTAGGAAAAATATTATGTGTTACACGTTATCACAAGTTTCTTTCTGTCCTCTTGGCTAATTTAGTTTTTCTCAATGATACAGTGAAATTTCTTCGACTTTGTTTGTATGATTCGTGATTAAAACACAAATAGTTTCACACATTTATTATCATCGTATTCCACATCGGTCGACATTCGCGTTCATTAGCTTTCTTTCCTTGATGCTTAAAGGAGATGCGATAATTGAAAACTTGAATGAGGATCTCAACAACTTTTATGTGCAATCCCGTGTCAAAGTCTTCCTTTTCTTTCATTTTGCCGATTGAATTATACAATCATTGTTGTTTCGATCAAAGTCGGCTAGACAAAGACATTGATTTATTCTTGTATTTTGTAAGTTATCTTCTGTTTTTGTATCTTTTTTAAATCATAATTAAATAAAACACTTAAAAAATCATGTCAAATAAGTTCTTTCATTATTAAAAAAGTAACTTTTAAGTTCGGTAATTTCTCAAGTTCAACTTCTCTTGGAAATTCCAAACAATTTCGAGTTGCACAGTTACCATAGTTTAGGTAGATTGGCTGCTAACCTACGCACACATTCTGCACAGGAAACGGAGACAACCCAACCACGTGCTGAAAAAGCAAGGCATACAATACAGAGAGAGAAAAAGAAAGAGAGCCGGGAGAGCACTAATCAAGGCGTATATTAAAAGATGATTCTTGTGTGAAGTTGGGATTTTGCAGCAGCATTCTATCACTTCCCCCACTTATTTTTCGTATTCTGTAGAGAGAGAAGTGTGTGTTTATTGGACTTTTAAAGTGTGTAACGAAGTGAATTGAAGTATTTCAATTTCCTTGTGGGCTTTTATCTAAAAAAAAAAAAAAAAGAAGGGTTGCTTTAAGAATGGCAACTAGAAGGTCATTTTCACAGCAGCAGCATATGGGTTCATATGCAGAAGGTGAAATCTAAAAGATGAGTCTCTTAGTATATCTTTGTTTGGGAAATAATTTCATTTACCCTATGATTTTCTTGTGAATGTTCAGGTTGTGGTTCCGAGGATGTCCTGTATACAGAGCTATGGAAGGCTTGTGCTGGTCCGTTGGTGGACGTTCCAAAAATTAAAGAGAGAGTTTACTATTTCCCACAAGGTCGCATGGAACAAGTAATTATCTTTAATGTATCGAAAGTATTGTGGTTGCTCAAGGTTCAGATTTTTGTTTGGAAATTTAAGCCTTTTTTTTTTTTTTGAGGGTTTCTTGAGTAATTTCATTTTTCTTTTTCTGGGTTTGGTTAGTTGGAGGCATCAACAAATGAGGAATTGAATCAGAAGATAACAATGTTTAATCTGCCCTCAAAGATCCTTTGTAGTGTTTATAACATCCAGCTACTGGTATGGTCCTTCTTTACCTTTTTCCTTTGTTTTATTTTGCTTTGTGAAATATGTTTGCGTTTAATTGCTTGTTAAACTCTGTGGAGTTTAATCATATATGTTGGGTAGTGCGTACATCTATTAGGTCACTCTAGCATTCCTACCATATAACGGATTTTAGAGCCAGGCCAGTATTTTTAGAACAAGAGATGCATGATATCGTTTGTACACATCTTGTTCAATATAGTTAGAGAACGAAGATCTCACGATGAATCTGTGTATGTGGGTTTTTGATGTATTGTTTTTTGCTTGTTACTAGCTCCTGTAATTAAAATTAGTCTTAATTCATAACATTGCTCTGATAAGGTTCTGGGAATTTGGGTATCTCTCTCTCTCTCTCTCTCTCTCGTATTTTTTTGCAGCTATCTGTTATGTCATCTTGCTTGGATAATTATTCTCCCATCGAGAAGCATATATTATCATTAATATTTCCTAAATTAGCAACTAAAAATGGTTCAATAGTGAAATAAATTAGAGATTATTTTGTCGTTGATGAATTATTCTGCTCTGTAGGCTGAAAAAGACACTGATGAAGTCTATGCACAAATTACTTTGATGCCGGAAGCAGATGTAAGTAATCTAAGTCTTCCTCCTTTCTATTTCATAAAATTAATACTTTTGCTTGCTATTTTTTTTTTCCCAATAGTTAGTTTAGATTTTGAATAAAACAATTGTAGAAAACTGAGCCAAGAAGTCCCAATCGGTGTAATCCTGAGCCTCCTAGGCCTACAGTTCACTCATTCTGCAAGGTTTTGACAGCGTCCGATACAAGCACCCACGGTGGATTTTCTGTTCTTCGTAAACATGCAAACGAATGCCTTCCTCCCTTGGTAATAATTCCTCGTTTTCACTTTTCCGGACTTACATTTTCAATTGCAGCCTATGTGCCTTCCCGCCCATCGATAGTTCTATTTTATGTATGAAATGATTGTGGTCTGTTTGGACTAAAATTGATCTTTGATCAGGATATGAGCCAGCAGACACCAACCCAGGAATTGGTAGCCAAGGATCTGCATGGGACTGAATGGCACTTTAAGCATATATTTAGAGGTAATATTTCATTCCCACCTTTCCAACGCCCCGGCTAGAAATCCATACAGAACTGACAATTATTGAACAGGTCAACCCCGAAGGCATTTGCTGACAACAGGATGGAGTACATTTGTTAATTCTAAGAGATTAACTGCTGGGGATTCTTTTGTATTTCTGAGGTATTTGTTTCTTGTTGATACTCTCTTGGGATAACTGATAAGTTATGATCAATAATGTTTTTGACAAAAAAAAAAAAAAAAAATCTTATTTTCCCTTTTCTGATTTTTTACTTTTTAAACTTTGATTCTAGAGGAGAGAACGGAGAATTACGCGTTGGGGTTAGACGCCGTACTCATTATCAGAGCTCCATGCCATCGTCATTGATTTCAAGTCAAAGCATGCACCTAGGAGTTCTCGCAACTGCATCTCATGCCATTGCCACCAATACCATTTTTGTTGTTTATTACAAGCCAAGGTCTTATACATGTGCTCTTTTTACTATAAATACTTAACAAGAAGTCTTTTTTCAACATGCATGTTCTTATACGTGTCTTCCATGGAAAAACTTCTTAGAACAAGTCAATTCATCATAGGCCTGAACAAATATCTAGATGCTGTAAATCAAGGTTTTGAAGTTGGCTCAAGATTCAAGATGCGATTTGAGGGGGAGGATTCTCCTGAGAGAAGGTTGATAAACATACACAAAAGCTGATAATAAAGTATATACTGAGAGTTTCTAAACATTTTCTCCTCCTCCTATGACACTCAGGTTTTCAGGCACAATCATTGGGGTTGAAAATTTCTCTCCTCATTGGAAAGATTCTATGTGGCGATCATTAAAGGTTAGTTTTATTTTGCTGATCTTTTCACTATCAATTTATTTCATATAAACTGAAATTTAAATTGGGTTTTCTTATATTCCCAGGTTCAATGGGATGAACCTGCATCCATTCGAAGACCTGAAAGGGTTTCTCCATGGGAGATAGAACCAGTTGTTGTATCAGTGCCCACGAGCCTGGCTCAATCGGTGACAACGAAGCATAAAAGGTGTCGATCACATATGGAAAACCCAGTTCCAGGTTAGATTAACCTTTTATCACTAGTTTGGTAAGGCAGATTGTTATGCATAGTAGTATAAAGGAAGAAAAAGAAGCTTTAAATCTTGGTATTGTCGTGTCCATCCAACATGCCCCTCAACTCATTTTCCCCGCTTCCTTTTATGTTTGTCTACATTGTGACCTTTTATTTATAATTGTACTATGTGTAGAAACTCCAACTTCAACAGCACCAGCTGCCCAGAATCCGTCCCATGATTCACATGAAGTAAATCATGCTCTCGAAGAACAGAGGAGTGTACATATAAACAACTGTGGCAACCTTAATTTAAACACTTCTGTGAATGTGATTGCTGAAGAAACAGAAAAAAGTGAAAGTGCCTCTGCTTGGTCCCTTTTTTCCAACCATTTAGCTACACATTCAGGAAAACAAAGTAATGGCCCCATGCCTTACCTGAATGACAGGAGGGAATCGCATAATGTTGCAACATGCCGATTGTTTGGGGTCGATCTGATCAGTCCTTCAATAGGCGTCCTTGATGAGAATTCGACTATAAAACTAGTTGATATACCAAGTGATGCTTGTGAGGGATATGTTTCAAGTAAACCGTCTTCGGGTGATTCAGAACAGAAATCTTTTCTTTCAAAGGATTCCAAAGAGTCAAAGCAAGAGAAGTTGCAAGTTCTAACGAATGAGGTTCATAAAAGAGAAAATCACGTCTCCAGAAGTTGCACCAAGGTATGTGTTGATCACAAGATTGATGTGCATGTTTGGCTGTGCTTAAAAGAAGTAAAACATACTTTATATAGTTTAAACTGTAAATTAATCTAATCAAATATACTTTTTTTTCTGTGCATTTATTAGGACCCACGGTGACTACTCAATCATTATCCACACAATCCGTAGGACCAATACTTATAAGCACTACCAAACAAACACTTATTGTGAAAGTAATTCTTCATTTACCGTCAAAAATAAGTTACTTGTTCATTTCCAACATTGAATAATAAAAAAAATATGTATTTTAAAATTTTACTTTTTTACTTGTAAATATTCTTAAGTTTAGCCAAACATGCTCTGAACAACCTTTCTTAACAATAATGTCTTAGTGATTGAGCACTAATTGCCTCGAAAAAGTACATGATCCATAGTTTATGTGTTTGGTATCGTATTCATTTGAGAAGGTTCATATGCAAGGGGTCACACTAGGTTTTGCGGTGGACTTGACTGCATTTAAGGGTTATGGCGAGCTTATAAGTGAACTGGAAGAGATGTTTGGAATCAAGGGGGAGCTGTGGCCACGAAAAAAATGGGAAATTATTTTTACGGATGACGAAGGTGATGTGATGCTCATGGGAGACGACCCATGGCCGTAAGTATTCTGTCTATCTCAACCATGTCAAAATGATTCTATTCAAACTGGACTTGTCAAGGAACCTTGTGCATGTTTACCAAGGTGGATTAGATACTGCCAGATAGTATTTAGATCAAACAAAAGTAACTGAAGTCCGCATATCAAACATACACATATTTGATATAATGCTATTTTCTCGTAGGGAATTCTGTAGCATGGCACGGATGATTTTCATTTGTTCTTGCCCGGATGTGAGGAAAATGCGAAGTGGAAGCAAGCTTCCTTTATGCAGTGCCGACAAGTGAGGGAGGCTACCTTAAACTTGGAAATGATTAGTCTTTATTTTTGGATCGGCTTCTGGTGTTGTAATTGAGGATATGCTTTGGTAATAAGGATAAGAAAATCTGAAAAAATCACAGTATTATGAAGAATCTGGTCCATATCGTTAACACGTTTGATCCGATTACAAGTAGAGCAAGACTTGAATGTATTTTTGTGAACTGAACTGATTTGAGTAGAATTTAGAATCTGTGTATAGTAGGCGTGATTTTAGTGAAATATGGATGAGAAATTCTCTCTCCCATATTTGTAAATCTATGTTTGGCATTTGATATTGAAAATTTCAATCCTTACTTTTGTTATTGCTCAATTCTATAGTGGTACTACTCTTTTTAACCTTACACTGCAAATTTTGTGTTGTGCGGTGGATTTCGAAGGCATTTATCAAATTTGACATTTAAACCCTACATGAATTAATTGTAATGTACATTACAACTAGAGATGACAATGAGCTCGAGTTGCTCGCATCCCAACTCGCATCCTGGGACGGTTTGCCTTGCCTGGTAGGTGAATATGGACGCAAGCTGAGCCCATAAATTCTCGTGCCAGCCATGGGAGCTACTCGCTAACTAGGGCGGCCGACTTGTGAGCCACTCGAGCTGGCTTGCAAGTCAACTAGTGGCTGCTTTTGCAAGCACTCATCAATTCAATTTTTAATTTATTATTTTATTTGTCCTTTTTTTTACCTACTTTTTTACTGGCGGAGTGAATTAGAGTCAGCTCGGCTATCCTCACTAATAAGCGAGTCACTTGGGCAAATCGAGTTCAAAAAATTGCAAGCTTGTCCAAAAGCGTACTGGTCTAGGCACGCCTTATGTGCCGAGCCAAGTCAGGGGTGAAAGAGTCCAGTCGATTTTGATTCGGTCCATTGTCATCTCTAATCACAACTAAGCAACAACTAAATCTACACAAAACTATTAAGAACATATCATTCAAATAACGAGTTAGTTTTCAAAAGCCTCATTAAAATTTTCATTCTCACTCTTCTACTCATTTTCAACCACACATTCTTCAATAAAATAATATTTTTCATCACATCAATAATTTTTCCTTCTTTTTTAACCACACATTCTCCATCAATCTACTATTCCAAAAATACATTATTCCAAAATAATGTGACTCAAACACATCATAACCAATTTTCAATAATAAAATAGTCAAAATCTTCGCAAAATCATTAATTTATCCTCTTTTGTCAAACGTTAAACTGAGTTCATGCTTGCTCGTAGACATTCACGGATGTATGGTGCAAAGTGGTAGGCAGGTTTGCATGCTATTTCGTACTCATGACTTAATGTATAGGTGGTCGTATGGTTTAAGTGCAAAAATTTTCCATTATATCATGACTCTTAATCTCACTCGATGCCAACTTTAGTGGCTACTAGCTTACACTTGTGGCTGAAAGAATTCAACCAGTACGAAACTTCAGGTTGATTATTTGAGTAACATTTACTGTTCGGAGTGTTATATTTAAATTGTACGAATTGCTTTTGAAACTAATTAGATTACATTTGTACTTTCAGTAAGCGAGCCTAGTAATTGTACTTGGTAGGGCCAAGTGCGTAACACTGGGTTCATTTCCTTGCGTGTTATGCTAGTTTGGATTTGTCATTTTTCTGGGGTTTCAATTTTCTTTAAAATGAAGTTCTATATTAGCCTTCACGGCTGGCAAGTATGGGTAGTTTGTCCTCATGATTGTGCCATCAAAACCAGAATTGCACCTTGCATTTCTGACATCTACGGATATTTAGGTTCAATTCATAACATGAACTTATATTCCAACTTCCAAACAACAATTGCCGTTCAAACTGTAATTTAGAGTGAAAAAATTAAGCAATGCAATCAACGTTTGATCTTTACATAAATGCTGTAGTAGCCAAGGGCCAAAATAATTATGGATTTGAGGTTATCTATCAAAACGAACTCACAGTTTTCTCACTAATCCCTATTTGGTGGGAATTAAAATCAATTTTTAGTAGATTTTGATAGAAGCAGGTGAAAATACATAGTTAAAATTAATTGTTGAAAACTTAAAAGGTATTTAGACCAAATAGGATGTGTTATTTGTAATTCTACTAAAATAAGTTGCTGGAGAAGTTACGCGTAACAGAAGAATAATAGAGTTTTATAATGAGTTCTTCTCAAACTTGATTCAGATTGAAGTTCCAAAACTAATCCCTGAATTTCTAGTCTTGTCAACTTAGGCAGGAAATGCATAGACGCAGCTAAGGACAATGACGCAAGAGTTCTATTCTCTTTACGGGAAAGGAAAAAAGTCGGGAGTTAATAGGGATCTCTGATTGGTTAACCAGTCATATGAACGGGCCAAAATTAAACAACTGCAGTTGGCATTAACAAACTAGCTAGTGTTTTTTCTTATAATGGTCGTGTTGGAGAGGATAGCACTCTCAAGCCTGAAATCATTCTCAATGGAAAGAAAAATAAGAACTTGATGGGCATATTCTGGAGGAGAATACAGTCCACATGAACTTTCTTAATGTCTTATATCTGGATGCATTGTTCTTTAGATATCTTAAGCATATATTCCATACTATTAAGTTGTCCTGCCAAAATTCCAAAACTTAGATGTAGAGCAACATAACATTTTCACCAATTCTATGACCACATCCAACATTGATTTTTGAGTCCAATAGAAAAAGAACATTAACTAACTGCAGATTAGAATCAATCAACCGACACTTACCTACAACGTTTTTGCCTTAAAAATAATATATCTGCTTTTATTATTCTCAACAAATAATAATAAAAACCAACTACATGATAATGAATTCTCAGCTACCAAAGTGATTGCAAATTGACATCTTTTTGTCCTTTTACAAATCCAATATTTTCCATGCTAATCATCCCCAATAGTTTCTATTCAGGTTGATTAACCTATTTTATTTTTAACATATTCTGGTAGCTCATTGCCCTTAACACTGAACAAATTTCTAAGTCTTCTGCCCCCAATTACCTAAATCAAGATTGTTTCAGAAATGATAAACTTAAGCAACCAAGGGGAAATAGGCGGAAAACGAATTAATTTGCAAAATTGAAATTAAATCTACCAAAGAGGAAGAATGACAAGGCAATTCATAGGCAAACATAGAGCATAAATCTGGATAATCATTAAACCTCCGGTGATCACCAGAATAAAACATTAACAATAAACATGGAATCGATAATCAAACTGGGAATTTAAATCCCCATTCCCTCGTACCAAAACCTTACCTCATAATTTCAATAGATTGACTCGTGTTCGATGTCTACCTTTCAGTTTTTGAATTGGGTGAATCCACCGGATCTTCGGAATTGGATCTTTCATAGGAATCAATTATCTTTCCATCCATTGGCACAAGTCGAGGAATCCCATTAACAATCGGATACGAAACCCCAATGGAATCGCTAATTAGGGCATTTGTTTTCTCACACAGCCTAAGGGGTTGTTTGGAGAGTGGACATACTAGTATTTCAGCAAGACTGTTGCTTATTCCGATTCCGACGCCTTTCAGTAGCAATTTACTTCCCTTCACCATTTTTATTTCTCGGTTTTTCACCTCCCCGCGCCTGAGCTCCGCCTAAGTACAGGAACATGTTTGCTACAAAAAAATATTGAAAAAGTTATAAATCTTTTTGACAGAAATTGTCAAAATAAGTGAATTATTAAAGATCAACTTAATTTTTTTAATTTTATAACTTCATTAGTAATTTTTTTTAGGTTACCCAAAAATGCATCTAGGTACTGCGTAAGCGTATGTTTCATGTAGATTTTTAACTAATAAAGTTGGTAAGTCGGTGGGTATCGTGGAAAAAAGGGTCAATGAATAAAAAGTTAAAATTGTGGATGAAATGAAACTCATAATAAAAATGGAGTTTGACAAATTTGTTCAATTTTTTAACAAAAACTAATTCTATCAAACAAGACATAAATGTCAATATCACAATTAAAGAAGGTCACAAGCAATCCGGTATTGAGATTATTTGTAGAGATCCTATCATAAAAACGATAGTTACTACAATAAAATCTATTCAAGAACAATATGTAGCTTTTTATTGGGAGAGTGTATTAGTATTAACCGTCTTTGAAGGCTTGAAATATTAGAGATTGGAGATGGAATCGAACTCTAGTAACGTTGTGGCTGCTGCAAAGCGATCTATACTTCAGCCCCTTGATGTGCTATTTTCTGTCAATTTTTAACGTTCGTGTGCATCCCTTTGTCACGTGAGACAAATATATATTGTTCTCACGCCCTTCTGACAAAGGATGTGGGGTCACATGCTCTTTGCTTCATCAACCTTCTTTAGTTTTAGAAGATTTTTCCAAGACAAATAGATTTGTCATTTATCTTGCTTACAGGGATGATGATGCCAATCTTAACTTTCTTTCACTATGTAAGAGGTTCACTTAGTTACGAACCACCTTAGCATTCCTCGATGGTGGATGGCTTGTAGCTTCGTCCTCATTGAAGCAATTTCGATGGGGCACATTTTGGTTAGCAAAATTTTAGGGGTTGTTCTCTTTGTATTTCAGTTTTGTATTTTGAGTTTTGAATTCATTTTGCGTTTTGTGTTTTGAGTGTCCATTTTGAGATTATTGAAAATGTGTTCTTTTTGACATTTTGAAAATATCAAAAATACTTTTTTAAAATTTTGGCTTGATTATAACTGAAAACACTCAAAACGACAAATTTGTTGTTTTAATTTTTCTTTGTAAATTTTTAATTTATTTTCAAAAACGCGTTTTCGAAAATAGAAAAGAGAACGCATTTTCACTATTTTAAAAAATCGAAAATAGAAAATGACTTGAAAATTGTAAAGAGAACAAACCATGAGGTTGTCCATAATGATGTGGCTAGTATGCAACATATAACCTATAAGTTTGACATGACTTTTACGTGGTATGTACGTGAGAAGTGGTAGTTAATATAGTTCCCTGAACTCGAGTTTAATATTTATATTGTGCTTAGGACTTCGTGAATTTCAAGTTCGTATGACTTCCAGTAATGTATCGTCGCATACAAGCCTTTATTACTTCGAGCCTCACATTTACGTAAAAAATTATTTTAATGGAATAATGAATAATTAAAAATGTATTTAGGAAAAAAAAAAGATCTGTACATGTCTTAATTTTTGTAATACCTTGGACACTATGCCACTCAATTATTTAACATACCACCAGTTTTCAAATAAGACAATGTCACTTGTACATCATGCTTGACATCATGATTATTGGCAAGATTTGATTGATGAAAAAACTCGTTTTTTTTAAACTGTCTAATAGTGTGTTATCATGTGGTACAATGTAAAAAGTAATAACAATGCTACTCAAACGAGGATTGCAAACAGGGGTAGGGACAAGTGTTGCGTTGGCAACACCTGCGTGGCTAAGAATTTTTTTTTTCAAGCTGTCCAATGATATTGCGCTACGTGTCTCCTTGATTTTAATCCCTATCATCGAGCCTGTTTGTGTAACATGGTTGCAAAAATTAATGTAGAAGACGATATACATGTAGCACGATTGTTTCAAATCCACGATGTCATTTTCAATCATATTGTGCAATATATTGAATGCAATATCTATGTTTGTTTGACACAATTTATTTAAAAATTATATTTTTTTAAAAAAATTATTTAATCCATATAGTTTCACAATAATATAATTGTGTATTTGGATCCATAATTTTTCTCAACTTTTTAACTGCGCACTCTTTAAAAAATTATTTTTCACTTCAAATAATCATTTCCAAACAAATACTCTTTTCCCTACATGCATGCGTTAATCCATATAATTGAGACTCGAAGAGAATAAGCTCCCTTTTGGCCCCATTAATTTATAATATATTTTTTCTTTCTCTTATTTTTAATTACACATTCTCCAATAAAATAATATTACACATAAATTCAAAAAAATTCCTTCATTTTTAAACACACATTCTTTAAAAAATTACTAATATGAAATAATGGCGACCAAACGAGCGCTTTAACTATATTTTTATTATATAAATAATTTTTTTTAACTACATAATTTTTAAAAAAATATTATTTTAAAAATTATAACATCGAATAATGTCGATGAAACGGGGCTAAATGTCCATTTTATTGTGGGCCACTTGTTAATCAATCTCTTAAATAATAGAAACTTATTTTGTTCGATCACAATAACGTATGGTATGGGCGTGCCTCATTAAACTTTTCGCTCTGTTCGCAAAATAATGAGGTGTTACCTAATTTGTCCTTGTCGGTGTTGGGTTTAGATGCCAGACTCATTTTATATTGTCAATTTTGAATTTATGAAAAATGACTTTGATTTATTCTTGTCAATCTTGGTTTTATTTTAAAATCTAATAGGGCCCAAATATCATAATTCTACTTTCAAGAAACGAGTTACTAGTACTCGGGAGTCCTACGAATTATATAAAATTGATATATCATTTAGAAAAATAATATTTTAAAAAATAAAAGGAAATCCCAAAAGGAGTCTACATTTCTTCACTTTCATCTGGGTAACGCAGACAAAACATGAATACAATGACAGTATATTATGCCATTATTTGATGTGGATTAAAATTATATTTTTAGTAGATTTTGATAGAAGTTACTGAAATATGTGGTTAAAAAGTTGCGAGTCCCATAAAATATGCTATTAAAATTAATTATCTATTTTGACTTGAATTAAAATTTTGATTATAATTTTCACCCAATACGGGCTATACATTACTGTTTGATTTTGATTTTTTCAAAATAATTTTTTCTCAAATTCATTTTCAACTATACATTCACACGATAAAATAAATTTTCACTTGGATTTAAAAATTTATTTACCTTTTAACCTCACATTCTTCGAAAAATTCACTTTTCGCAAAACTACATCTCAACAAATTTAAAATCAAACAAGGGTTTGAGTAATTTATAAGTTTCAAATTAAATTAGTAGCCTAATTAATACCTAAATAGAAGACTTGTCGTGTGCCACAATACAGGAGTACTTTGAGTAGAAAACAAACTTGAATTATGTTTGTAATAGGAGAATGTTTATAATATTTACAAAGTTTTTCACAAATCACGGAATATCGTTACAATTCACGATGATTCATTTCATGTAAGGGTAAAAGTAATTGAAGATAACTCACTTACCATTTGCGGATGAATTGATGTTATTTGTTAGAGGGATATTATCTCGGTTGATATCTTGTGGAGTGCTTGTCCAACTTTGAAGACGTGTCGGGATTAAGGATGAATGTGAACAAGTCCAACTTGTATATAATGGGAATTCATGGATAAGAGTTGGAGGATATTCACCAATTAACTAATATGACTATGGGTTCTATGTCATTTTGTTATTTGGGAATACACTTGTGATGGAAAAATTGAAAGTTAGTTCTTATGACTCTTTTATTAACCAAATCTCGGCCTATATTGGAGCATGATCATTTGTATCTTTGTTTTATGTGGGGAGAGCGTAACTAGTGAGAGCCGTTCTTCAAGGCGTCGAATGCTTTTGGCTCTCCATTCTCTATATGGCGGTCACGATTGCATCAAAGATTGTTAGTCTTTGTCGTAATTTCTTTTGGGGATCTAAGAAGCCATTAGTTGCTTGGAGTAGTATTTGCTTGACGAAACATGAGGAAGAGCTTGGATTTAGAGATATTAAATGTTGGAATGCGGCAATCCTTACTAAAACTCTTTGGAACATTCATTGCAAGATGGATACTCTTTGGGTAAAGTGGGTAAATCGATTTTTTTTTTTTACGTGGGACAAACATTTGGGAGTATTCGATGAGGAATAAAAGGCTACTAGAAATATGTCACCAGATTTCACGGCCTGAACAATAGGCAGGTTGATGAGACAGCCTTAGGCAGCTTCAGCATTGCGATTGCCTATGAATATTTCAGATTGAAGGGGCTAAAGGTAGCCTGGGTAGCAACTGTTTGGAATGTTTCCATCACCCATAAGCGTGCTTTTATCCTATGGCTTGGAGTTAAGTCCAAGTTGTTAACTAAGGACAAACTAAGGCACTTGAAGATATACCGAAATTACAGTTTTTGTGGAGTTACGTTGGAGACTGAACAACACCTCTTTTCACATGTCAGTTTGGTGCATCTGTATGGAGGAAGATTCGTGCGTGGCTTGGCATTAGATGCTCTATGTCTACACTACCCAGTTCATTGAAGTGGATTAAAAAGGAGGCTCGAGGCACATCTTGGCAAAGTAAGGCAAAACATATTGCACTTACCAGCACTGTTTACCACTTATGGACGGCACGGAATATGAAAATTTTTGAGGATCTAAGACTGCAAGTTGATAGTGTCGTAAGACAGATTAAAATACATGTATACAAAATTATGTTTTCTTTGTATCCGTATGTTTTGATTTCTTACGAGTCTATGACATCATGTCTTTATATTCACTTGTTTGTATATCTTTTCATTTTATTTGCTCGGGTATGCCTGGTGTAATTATATACATACTTGATCTTTGTTTGTCAGGATATTCCCGATGAACTTGTACGTGTTTTTTATCAATATGATTTACATTTATCGATATAAAAAAAATGTAGATTAGTTTTACTCTGTCCCTCGTCCAATTCGCTCATTTCCGTGACGAATGCTTTTTAGAGTCTTGCAACCCCACAAGATGTCTCGTTCACCATTTCTATTATTGAGATTGGTCTTTTTTGTCCATTGATTTCTCAGCCCTCACTTTCATTCATGTCTTCATTCACTACCCATAATCTTGAACCTCACTTACTGCTTTCATTATAACCAGGGCAAGGGTTTCGAAGTTTTGCTCTTTGGACTTTGTTCAATAATTAATCCAATACCCTGGTCTGTGCTCTTATCCCACTTCATTTTAATTTTTGAAACCTCTTTTTTCTTGCATATATCATTTATTTAGGAAAACATGTGTCTTCATAGGTCCAAAAATGGTGTGGATTTTGTGCATGTTTTGTAAGATGATTGGATGGACAGTATTAACAAAGAAAAAGAAAAAGCTTAATCTTGTTTATATACTGTATGGAAGATGAACTTGAAGTGCTTTTGAGTGAAGTGATTTATGGAATTGACTTCACATTATTTTATTTCATGTTTATGTAATTGTTGGGATATTGCTAAAATTTATTTGGGTTTAAATTATTAATTCAAACAGAGAACAAAGGGGGAAATTGCTTTGGAAATCATGGGGAACGAGACTCCAGATTCACGTTCAATGAATCCTCCTCAAGGAGCTTCCAACTATGATGAAATCTTCACGCAGCAAAGATTGCACTTTGCTGATAGCTTGAAGGTACTTATGTCACTTTTCACAGGTTTGGCTAAGCTTAAAAATAAGTGAAATTTACTTTTAAAAGTTAAAAAAGTTACTTATTTTGAAAATGCTCTAACCTAGCATGTTTGGTTAAGCTTAAAAGATGCTTAAAAAGAACCTTTTTTAGGTCAAGCAACTTTTTTCTAAAGCTGAAGTTTGATCAATGAAGAAAATAACTCATTTTATATTTTACTTACCAAGCGTAGTCAAACTTGTCTGTGAGTTCAAATTATATGATTCAATATTGGTTCAGTTGGCATTTGTAATATGTTTTTGATGTATAAAATCTTTCTTTTAACTTTTAGGATTTGAAGAATCTGAGAAAACAATTATACTCTGCTGCAGAGTATTTTGAGGTCTCCTATGACAAAGACGATCACAAGCAATTGTATGTTATCAAGATTTTCCAATTTCATGTTACATTTTGCAGTAATTGTGTCAATTTTAATTTCGAAATTGTGTTCTTCTTATAATTTTCATGATTATGTGTATAGCGTTGTGGAGACCTCGAAAGATTATGCTACAAAAGCTCTTATTAGTGCTGTGGATCACTTGGGCTCTATGGCTGATAAACTTGGGCAATTCTTGGACGAAAAGGCTATTGAATTATCTGAAACAAAGCTTCGATTTTCTTGCATTGAACAGGTAGAAACTAGAAATATTTCCACCCGTTTATATATGCCCTCTTGAAAACACCTTAATTTGTCATTCTAAGGGAAAAGAAATCAAGGCCTAAAAAATTGAGACTAAGCTTGAAAGTTACTTTTTAGTTTTTCCCACGAGACCTTCTTGAGCTTTCTTAAAGGTTACCTTTTTCGGGTTTTTATTTCTAGAACTTACTAAAATACTTCTACTATTTTCAAACTTAACCAAGCATGCTCTTAGTTTTGTAGGCCATAAATGAGTCTGCAAAACTTCTATTGATCATTTCAAACCTGACCGGTTCCAACAGTGCCATTTCATCCAACATTTCTTTTACATTATGGTCAGTTGATAGAACAGGCCTCGAGTCGAAGTTTTGAAGTCAAGAATTATGTTTACACTATGCAAGAACTTGTGGAATTTACTCAAAAACCTCTTAACAGAAAATTTTATAGTTTATTTCAGAATTATGATCTTCCATATTGTCAGAAACTTGGATCATAATGAAAATTTCCTCTATGAATGGCCTGTGTAGAGATTAAAAACATATCAAGGATTCATCAACCTGAGCGGCCTTTCCCAACAATCATTGATTATAAAAACGCCAAAGCATCATAAACACTACATTATTCCAGGTAATCATGTTCTTCTCCTGTTGCCTTACACGAGGTTTGCAACATGCCTTGGGGCGAACATGTTTGGCTAAGATTAAAAGTTAATTTACCAAACACGTTTAAGGTTTTCAGAAGTTACTTTTTTGAACTTTCAGTTATAATACTTCTTTACTTAATGTCAAGAAACGGAATACTACCTTTTTTAAGCTCAGCCAAACATGCTTGATTCCCTTCAATTTAATATTAATGACAAATTTGGACGAATAACAGACTTCATCTGCTTGATGGCAACTTTTTCTCATTCAGCAGGGGAGATTTTGCATGGTGGCGTATCAAAGTCCATATATAGAGATTGCATATCGTGTTCTGGGGAGTGGGACGATCTGCACCAACCCAAACGAGGTAATTAATAGAGCTGCATTTGTGTTTCAAATGCAACAACGTAATTAAGCCGTTGTTTGTGTCCATTCCTTAAAACCCATTTTTCTCCAAACTAATTCTTCTAATAAAATAATTTTACACGTAAACATAAAACTTTTTCCTACTTTCTAACCATACATTCTTAAAAAAAATCACTTTTTACAGAATCTATTATCAAGAAATGGAGCTTGAACAGGGGCTAAATTTTAGAAAAGAGCAGTTTGTATTAGCATTGTTCATTAATTTCATTTTGTTTATTTAGTTATTTATTTTTTTGTGAGATCTTTTTCATTACCTAGGCATCCCTTGTACATCTTACTATGTATCTGCAAACTGCGTTAGTAATCCGTATGATCTCATTTATTACGAAGTAAAACATTCTCAACATTCTCCTTTCATTCCCGAGTTCCCTTCCCCTCTCTTTTATTTACCCCACTGGCCACTACTGTCGACTACTGAGATTCCAAGAAGAGTAAATGAGATTGAAAAAAAAAAAAGAATATTTTATCTTCTTATTGCTTTCTACTAAAAACCATTCATCCAATTTGCAACGCGACACTAAAACACCATCTAGCAGACGGTTTTTACTTTTTAGCGCACCAATTTTTGCAGTAACTTTTTTGGCAGATAATGTTTTTGCTAAAGCTTTCCAAGCTGCAACACAAAAACCGCATCCACAATTCTCGAGGTACATGTTGATATCAAGAATATTAGGTTATTCTTTTTTGACGTAGAAATCTATCTGACTATCCGAGTTTTGATGTAGAAAAGGGCATTCGAGGCAACCTACAACTGAATCTTCTCCAAGTTCTCTTACATTTTCATTCACAAGAATTGAATCTATCAAAAGAGGTTTGCATCTATAGACTGATTTCTAAGCCGAATTATTTGGATATGTTACTTGGCACTTTTATTGATTACATTTAATTTAATTCAGGGAAACACTCGGTTTCACCACTTCGTTTCACATTTAATCGTTCTGGATCCATTACCAGTAGATCAAGTTCTCCGAGCTCTAGGACTAATAAACAGCGGGTAAGCTTGGATGTCTGAACTTTGCTGAATTAAGTCATTGATAATTATATGCATATGTTTGGCAAGAAGAATTGGATAACACGGTTAATGTTATGGATGATAAGAGAGCTAAAATCTTGTTAACTATACTCTCATGTACTTATTACATTCTAATAGTAACAGCTGGAATTCTCCTTGAGCAATTACAGTGTCCATCAGAGCCTCGAAGGGCGATTTCAATGTCCATAAAACCCGAGATAAACGGAGGAAGAGAAATCGATCAGTATTCGAGAAAAAGTAAGCATCTCTTCAAAGCCCTGCTTAGCATTCACCGGTCGAGAAAAGAAACCGTACCAAACAAATATAGCGACGAAAGACTATAAACGATTGTTTTGCTGAAATTTATAGCAAGAGGCTGAGAATATAAATGCTTCTGATTCTGCTTTTGTTTTACAAACAGTGGACTGTAACTTTACGTGCCAGTATGAAAGTAACTCCTCTAGATTCACGTCGTTTTTGTATAAAGCTTTGTATATAAAATAATGAACACTAGTGCTTGCAATTTATGGACAATGTCACAAAGCGTGGTCAGATGACAAGGTTAAGCTTCAAGTTTTTACGGGCTTAGTTGAAGCAAGACTACAACGAATATCAATTTCTATCTTATTAATCAAGAGCGCTAGCTTCAACCTTGTTCTAGGGTGACCGTTTGAAGCAACACATCTATGAACGGACACAAATCAATTTTGATTATTTCTTAATTTTTTATCAGATACTAACTTCAATTCGTAATCAATGTGGGCAATGCAAAGTTAATTTGTAACACTATTTAGGAGCATCATATTATTAGTTGAATCAAACTTTGAGTGTACACCAAATTTGATAGCTCCCTCACAATAGGCCCTTGTACAACATGCTTGACAGTATGATGTACAAGCCTCAAAGCCGTTATTAGTTTGGAGAAAAATACCTCCCTTGAACAAAAGAAATTTAACCACTGTTTGGTGCACATTTTTAAAAAAAGAATGCATTTTTACTGTTGATGTGATATGGAATATGTAGTTGAAAAAGAAGGAAAAGTTGTTGATGTGATAGAAAATATTTTTTTATTGAAGAATGTGTAGTTGAAAATGAATAGAATAATGAGAATGAAAAAAATAATGTGACTCAAACAGGGTCTTAAAGAGGTGGAGTGCAATTTACCCTAAACTCTATTCCACTTATTATACGTCCTCGTCTCGAAGCTTCCCACTATCTCTATTCAGTAGAACGAAAGAAGTTTCCATCTTTCCCATTGTTATTGCGACTCAGCACAGAAGTCTATATTTCTCAACCTTCGAAGATGATGGAGGTGGTGAGCGGTGGTGCAAGATGTCATAGGGCGTCGCATCCAGGATGTTGACCAGCCAATCGTTGACTATATCATCAATGTCCTCGTCGATGAGGACTTCGATTTCGGTGTCGACGGCGATGGAGCCTTTGAAGCTCTAGGCGAACTCCTTGTCGACTCTGGCTGCGTCATCGACAACTCTGAATGGCATTCAGTACGTATTGATTGAAGAAATCTTCCATTAGTTCAATGGCACTCCCACTTGCATTTTAAATTTGACTTCTTTGGTTTTCGAATTTGCTTGCAATTGGAATTTATCAATCAATTTCCTGGTTTTAGGGTTCTAAAAGGCGTTTATTCGTGAAATGAAAACTTTATCCCGTTGTTCCGAGTGTATATGATAGCGAGGAATTGTTGTTTATATAATCAAATAAATAAAGTTTATATATATATATATATATA